>SSNS01000005.1:2362232-2569583 GCA_006937985.1 Aphyosemion australe | reverse complement strand
GTTACTTATTGCATTATTAAGCGTTAATAAGCAAAGGGTCTCTTTATCAATGTTACTTATTGCATTATTAAGCGTTAATAAGCAAAGGGTCTCTTTATCAATGTTACTTATTGCATTATTAAGCGTTAATAAGCAAAGGGTCTCTTTATCAACGTTACTTATTGCATTATTAAGCGTTAATAAGCAAAGGGTCTCTTTATAAATGTTACTTATTGCATTATTAAGCGTTAATAAGCAAAGGGTCTCTTTATAAATGTTACTTATTGCATTATTAAGCGTTAATAAACAAAGAGTCCCTTTATTAACGTTCCTGATATTGTTAACTATTAAGTGTCCTTAAGGTTAGGACAAAGGGCCGGGGTGGGTGGGTGGGGGGGGTCTGCTTAGTAATGCATTACATAATATTAACATTAATATTAAGCAGTTGTTACTACTTTATTTAATAGTTTATTAATGCTTAATAATGCACTAAGTAACGCTAATAAAGGGACACTTATTGTAAAGTGTTACCGGTATTTCTCATTTTGGCTCTAATGTTTCTAACCTTACATGCGATACTCACTAAATGGTTCAGACAGGAGCGTGAGAGCGATGCTGGCCATAAGCCGGACCTGCTCCACGGCCACCTCCATGGGCAAAACCACCGGCGGATCCTGAGTAGCCGAAGGATCCCACATGGCTGAAGCTTCCACGGGTAAACCAAGAGCTGAGGAGGAATCGGTTAAGGAAGAGAACTCCTCCAAACAGCTGAGTTAAATAGCGAGGAGTGTGTAAGTCCATTTTCCTCTACCAGTGGGTGTGTGGGGCTTGCCCTGTTGGCTAAACACACACTCCTTCACCTGGAGCTTAGCAAAGAGCTGTCATTCTTTTCCTTATTTGCATTTCAAAACCTCTTACCCTGCAGCCAACACCCTGGCTCGTAAACTCTTTAATTTGAGTGTGTAGAAACTAAAAAATAAATAAATGAGAAAACAACATTTAAAACAATCTAAAACATGTTGAACTGTGTTAGGACGTCAGCACGTGGACGGATGGATACACTCTGCCATGACGTGTGCATTCAAAGTCTTGAGGTCAGAGGACAGGAAGTGGTGCCTGAACTCCTTCCTCAGGTCAAAGAAGGAGTAGAAGCAGTCTGGGACCAGGAGGCTCTGCAGAAGGGAACACAATGGAGGAACAGCTGCTGTTTTATGACTTTCATCACCGCTCTCGTGTTTGTTCAAGCAAGTGCAGCCTCCTCTGGAGGCGTGTGAGATATAGCTGCTTTTCTTGACAGAGGAATGTCCCCGCATGTGCACGGGTGTGTGGGTGTGATTGTGTGTCATTGGACGGGTTTTCATGAGTTCCTCTGCTCCACAGACCAACTTTCAAAGCAACATTTAATTCAGCTGACACAGGTTCCTGCAGCAGAGAGCCAACATCCGCCCTGGCTGCGAGGCGTTCGCCCAACCCAGTCCACTCACCTTGCTCGCGGCCTCAGGGTGAATCACTTGACGGATGTGGAGTTGCCCGTCTGTACACAAACACAACGACGTGCCCGCGCCCACACTGTTCACCTCGTTCGTCAGCTGTAGATTAAACTTTACAAAAAAAGCAGATGAATTAAAAAATGATGCATCTTTTAACCTGAATGTATCATTTATAAAAAGTTAAGAGCAGTGAGATTACCGTGTTTAAAGCACTATCCAGACTCGTCACCGTGTAAACGCAGTCTGCTCCTTCCCCATTCTCCTCCTCCTTGCTTTCCTCCACAACATCTTCCTCCACCTTTTCCTCTGACAGCTCTGAGAGGTCAGGCTTAATGAGGAGCTCATTCACCTTGCCCAACTGGTTCACAGAAAAAGAAAACAAGTCAGTCTGGAAACAGGAGCTTCCACTGGAGCAAGTACTGGGATGAACCGTGACAGATTCTTTAGACAGTGATAAACATCTGCACTGGTTTCCCCACAAAAAGTCCACATTCTCAACCTGTAGGTGTTTTAAACTGGCATTAATAACAGTGTTATTAATGAGTTATTACTAAAACAGTAGGCGTTAGTGCCTGTCTTCTCCTAAAATCCCTACGTTTCCTGTTTTGGGATCATGATAATCAGATAATAGATAACAGAAATATGTTTTTTTTACCGTTTTGTTCTTTACATCCACCAGCTGCCAAACCAACTGCACAAGCTCCTTCTCATCAGATCCCAGCAGCTCTCGGCTCGCGCCAGATGTGGTGGTGAAAACCACCACCAGGTAGTCTACCTGCGCCGTCATCTGAACACAAACAACCCAAAAGTAACACTACACTCAGCTAAAGGACAGAGGAACGTAGCTGAACGCGCTGCGGGAGGCAGGAGGTAGAAACGCCTTTAGAGAGACACCTGAGCGCAAAGGTGAGCTCCGTAAATCCAAGTTTGATCGCGTTAGGTGGTTACGTAGAGCCTCCCGCAGTCACCATCGCGGAGTAATGGCTGAACGCTCCCCGTTTTTGTAGCGACTCTACCTGTGTGACCACGTGACTTTCTACCTAGCTGCCCCTCCCTCCTTTCAGGTGGTTTAAACATTAGGACGTGGCAGAGAATGGAGGACAGAAACTACAGCTCTAGAAGTGGTTCAGGTGTTTAAATCTGGTCTTAAATGTAAGGATTTACAGGTAAATAAATAAGTAGATAAATAAGCTATTTATCTGTCAACAACTCCGGAAAATAATTCATAGATGGTGAATTTTGAAATTCTGAAATTTTAACTAAATTTTCTTTCCAAGAAAAACTAAAGTGTCAATTTTTTAGCTAATATAAAGTCAAATTCTACATTAAAAAATAAAATTAAATGACATTTTATAGATGAAATTCTAATGATAGGTATACTTATTTAGCTAAAGCTAATTTTTATTTTAAGTTATTTTAAAACAATGACATCACAAATAACATAAATTAAATAAAAAGAAATTTACTTGTAATCTAGACTATATATATTTACTAAATTTTGATAATTTTAGCTGACAAAACAACTAAAATCACAACAACAGCAACAAAAACACCAACACCACCAAAAACAACAACAACAACAACAATAATAATAATAATAAGTGCAAAGTATGAGTTTCAAGCAATGGTCTACAAATTTATGTACAATTTTATGGATCAACTAAAAAATATTAACACAAACTTAGTGACATGTTATCTGGAAACACTAAAAGAAATGTCTGTGTTCACTGGAAGGACAACAGCTTTTACTAAATGTTTTGAAGCCCAACATTTAATTACTTATTTTATTTTATTTTATAAGCCTGTTGTGACTGAAATAAAGGTAAATAAATAATTTATTCTCTGACGGACGCACTTGAACCGGATGTACTCGCTGACCCGGAAGTTTACCGTGTCCCATCCAAAAGCTGCGAAGCTATGGCAGGGGACGCGTCAACGGAGCTTCTATTTCTTGAAACGTTTAAGCACCAGAGTGCGGAGGTAATTTCTCCCATCCTCTACACACCCCTGTTTGTTTTCTTCAGGACGAACTGAATTCAGCACCAGTATTGGTCATATTCAGAAGTTTTGGAAGATGATGTTCAACTTTCAAGCTAACGGTGCTAACTTAGCTAACATTAGCAGCAATGCTAGCAATAACAGCACTTTGCTACTTTTATTTCACGACTCAAACACGCTTATAAAATAAAATATGTTTTTTGTATGTAACCAAAACAAAACAGCTTTATGCACCAGTGTTTTGCTTTTGTGTAGCCTATAGTTTGTTTTCTTGTTAGTCTAGCTAATGTGCTAAGTGTTAAAAGTAAAGCTAGCAGATTGAACGTCTCTGTTGTGTTAGCTGTGGATGTTGTTTGTTGTGACGTTGCACGAGTTTGTAAATATGCTGTGTTCTTTAGTTAACCAACGTGGACGTGGTGCGGTTTCCTTGCGGGGTTCTGGTCACAGAGGTGCGGGTCATCCCTCCAGGAATCAAAGCTCACAGTAACTTACCTGACAGCAGAGCATTTGGGTAAGAGCTGCAACACACGCTCAAGCACAGCTCTGGTAAATACGTTAGTAGGTGGGTTAAGTAAATGTGGTCTGACCAGTTATACCTGGACCAGGAAAAAGAAACCAAAAAGCAGGATAATGTTAATGCAATCAGGTTTTTTAAATCAAGTCATGCGTATCCTGATTAAATCAGGAAAAGTACTTGTGTCACACTAATAGCTATTTTGTGATTTTTCGTTATCTGGAGACTTGTACATTATTTTCTGTCATAACAATCTATTTTTTTTTTATTAATGTCTCTAAAAAATAAAACCAAGTTTATAAACTAAACATTCTGGTAAAGTTGTAAATATAGTTCCAGGAAGGTTTGCACTTGTCCCACATTCTGATATTAGTCTTTGAATTGTTTTTCTCTTAGCTTGTTGTTAATTTTAATCCATGTTGGCATGCCATGTTCTTTAAAAATGGTTGAGATTCTGTAGATACTTGTGGTGTGTCTATGTAATAAACCTGCTGATGATTCTATTTAAATGAAGATGTGAGTGATTTTGACAACCGAGCCACATTGCTGAGCAGCTCCTTATCTTAGCTGAAAGTGTTGAGTAGTGTGGAATCTACACACTGTCTATATTAAAAAAACATCTCCAGAATGTGATAACAACTGGATGATGGGTGAAATGGTGTCTAATCTTTACTCCGTTATTACTAAAGAATAAAATGGATATAGATTTACATGATTATTCCTTACACCATTTAACATTTTCTAAAAATAACAAAAGTAGAATATCTGCCAGACAGGTAATATTAGATTTGAAGTTTTACATATTAAAAGTTTTTGTTTGATCTGTCTTGAGACTTCTTACTATTGGAGGCTGATGTTTTTTTATTTCTTATTGTTTCATAACTTTGTTTCCAGGGAGACATCTCCTCATGCTTTTCAGTTGGAGCTGTTCTTCAATAATGTCGCCAAGCCCAACAGCCCCACCTTCCACAGACTGGGCAGGTCAGAATGATTCTCACCCTCCCTGCCGTCCCGTTGTTATTTCAAACCGTTTAGCCTCATCTCATTTTCAGCCTCCACATTTCCTGGTTGGATCTCTAATGTGCCTGAGATGGAGAAGTCGGTCCCACCTGTCAAACCGGTCCCAGCAGCATGTGGGACCTGTTTTCGTAGGCTTGTTGTGTACTCTTCCTTATTCAGGCCTTTGTTCCCGTCCCTGGCCGACTGGTCTATCCAGAAACCCGACCCCACCTGTACTGTAGCTAAAAGTGACACAAAAATGTAAAGCTCTCATTGATGTTGGAGGAGGAATGTTTTGAGTTTTGTAGTCTGCCCTCATAATAAGCTAGGTGTGCACAGTAGCACCTGAGCATAAACCTGTATGTAATGGTGTGCTTATGTTAAGGCTTAAGACACACCCATGTTATTGTCTGTGCTGAGAAAGTTGGGAGGAATTTTTGTGTGTGACACTAGTGTGCAATAAGTGTTTAAATAACAGTCAAGCTGTAAAGAGATGTGACTGTTTTTGTTTTTATGTGCAAACTTCTTAATTTTGATGTTTTCCTGTCGTTTTGCTTTTTGTGATGTTTTTAAAAAATGTCACTGAACTCAAAGTGAGCTTGTAGACACTGTTGTGTTTACATTTATTCACCAAAATATCTCGGCAAGTTGTGACCAGTGTGAACATTGGATCTTTAAATGTATTTTATCACAGCAGGCATGACGTCCAAAGTGAGCTGTGGGGCATTTGTGGCCCTCAGAAGGATTTTGTACGACCTCAATTTCATTTCCAGAGTGATGGATATCGATCAACACATTTTAACACTTTTATATTCAGATTTTTAGTAAATTGAGGCTTATGTTTGAGCACTACAAAAAAAATTACCTTAAAATAATTTCTGCATTTTTTAATTAGCAAAAAATTGCGATTTTGTAGCTCGCACAGACATTAAACGTCACAATTTTGGCCCTTATACTTTAACGTTTGGACACTTCTTAACAGTCATACATTTTTTATGTATATTATGACTAAGATCAGCTAAACACTTGTTAATATCTGCACATTCGTGTACAATAATAAGTTATTACTGGTTAATACTCTGCTTGGGCAATTAAAAAAAGAAGAAATTGTCAGCTGGATTTAAGTTTGCATATTCGGTAAAACATACACGTCTTTTTTGGAAAAGTACTGCAGTAATTAAAATGTTTTTTCTGTGAAGGATGCAGCTAGTTTGTCATTCTCTAAATACCTTTGCTGGAGGCCACAGTCTGTTTTTCTGTTTCAGTTAGGTCAAACTAAACGAGGGTCGATCGTGTCCCATGCATGAATTATTACATCCAGAATTAGTAAACCAGGGAAGAATTTTGGTTACAAAAACAAAAACGGCTGTGATCTTGGATCATTTATGTCTCTTATGGAATGTCAAACAGTAGTTGCAGCGTTTCTGTTCATATGTTGCAAGAAAAGTCAAGAAAATCAGGGGAAAACTTCTGCTCTGACTTTAGGAGCTCACTTATCTGTGAGGCTTCATAAAAACAGATTTTATTGTACTAAAAAACAAACTCTGGACTCTGAACTGATAAAAAAAACATTAATTAGATTGATTGAAATGTCCTTTTTTTCACAATTAGAAAAATGTAAAAACAAAACTGACTTCACTCTGGACCTGCCTGGTCTGTCTGTTTTACATCCGGGTAAAACAAGTGATCATCTTCATCTAACCAAAATCTAAGTGGAAATAAATGTGACATCGTTTATCAAAACAAGCTTGTTGTGTGTTCTGATCAAATCTTAAGTTCCTTCAACCCAACATTAGATTGTGTGGCTTTGTTATTAGTTTAGTTGTTTTAATCTCTCCCGTGTTCCTCTTTATCTTCAGTTTGGAATACGACGAGAACAAGTCCATCGTGTTCAGACCCAGCGGGAAGGTGACACATTCCTAATAAATAGATTATTTCAATCATTTTTTATTTATTTGTAATTAATTCATTGTGACTTTGTTTGCAGGTGAACACAGACGGGCTGGTGCTGCGCGGCTGGTACACCAGTCTGACTTTGGCTGTTTATGGAACGGCCGAGCGCCCTCATGGACACGACCGGGACTCTCCCCCTCCCCCTCCACCCCCGCCCCCACAACAGCCAAGTGGACTCAAGAGGATCGTCAAAGGTGGTGCTGAAAAAAAGCAGCTAACTCAAAGATTGGTTGTGTTAGCTGTGTGCTAGTACACTTTTATAATTGATTTTCTGTTTTAAGAATGGGAAAAAGATGACCAGTACAATGGCAGCCCACCCAGACCAGCACCCAGAGGGCCTCGGACCCCACCTGGACCCCCACCTCCAGACGACGACGAGGAAGAGCAGGTTCCGATGGCAGGTTAGCAGGGTGCACGATACTAGCACAGTCAACATTCAACAGCAGCACGTGTCCAAGTCTTAATCTGGAAATCCTGAAGCACTTTCTGCAAATTCTGCAGTGGGTGTAATCAAAGAGGAGCCGGGCCAGGGTCGGGACGGGTACCTGGAAGCCGTGTCTCCCGAAAGATCGCTGCCCGCTGACGAGGCATTCTCAGACAGTGACGCAGAGGAAGACGGTGAAGAAGACGAGATGCGCGAGGAGGAGGAGGATGCACGGACGGAAGGGAGCGCCCAGGAGGAGGAGGATGAAGAAGAGGAAGATGAGGGTGAGGACGAGGAAATGGAGGAAGGTAGGGAAGTTCCTGTGTGAGAGCAGGACAGTTTGCAATCCCAAATGGGCTCTGGGTGCCGGCCTTTCCTAAACTCTACGTAGAGCCGTCAGACTTGCTCGTGGGTTACGGGCCAGGGTCCATTTGGGTCTGAGCAGCAGGTCGATGTTTGCTCAGGCATGCTGCGTCCATCTGCAAACACTGGATGGTGCACTGAGTGCTTTCTGGAGGCTTACCTGATGCCTTTTCACAGCCTGAACGTGTGCTGTACTCACATCATGCATGTCAGCACTAACTCTGCATGCTTGGAGCGGTGGTGGCGTGGAAACGCAGATCTGTGAGCGTGGCAACTTTTATATGAAAAAGAGACTAAGTTGCTGTTGCTGGCCCACACACGTTTATAACACGCAGGAGTCATTTTTACAGTTGATAAATGAGTGCCTGATTTCCTTTTTCCAGGTGATGATGGGTACGAGCAGATTTCCAGCGACGAGGACGACTTGGACAACGGGAGCTTCAAGCTGCCCACCTTCGACATAGACTACACCCCTGAGGATCTCGCCTCTGTGCCACCTGTCCAGTTTGATCCATATGAACGAGAACTCAAACCCCTGGTCTACTTCACTCCTCCGTATAAGACTCGTTTTGAAGCCCAGTTGGAGAAGACTACCGTGGAGGAGCCCAGAGATGCTGGTGGAACAGAAGGCCCAGCAGGCGGAGAGGAAGGGGAAGCTGTTGCTCAGCTGAAGGAACTTTTATCTGGTATTGGTGAAGACAGAGATGCTCGCTGGGTAACTGCTCTGGAGGATGCACCTGGGCTGCTGAACAAAGGTTTGGCGTACCTGATTAAACAAGGACAGGCGGAGGTGGAGGAACCCATCAGAGTTTTAGTTCAGTGGACGCTCCAAGCTCTGAGTATGAAGGTTGCTCTTACGCAACCCATCGCCCTTAACCTCAGACAGTTAAAAGCTGGTGCAAAGTTGGCCTCGTGCCTAGCCGAGTGTCCACCGGGCCTCACGGAGCTGCTGCACCGAGGGGCCCTGAGCGTGCTGCTGGAGCTGCTCCACGCCGACCACGTTTCCTCCACTTTGAAGCTGAGTATCCTCAGAGCTTTGGACGCTCTCATCAGTGCTCCTGCAGGGTGCGAAGCGTTCCTGCTTGTCAGAGATGCAGAGAAGAGCGGCTATCAGGTTAGAACACCAGTTTGAGTGAAAGAGTTTTAAACACCAACATGATGTCTGTTATCAGCTAAAAGCGTGATAACACTAAGCTTCCTGTGCTTCACAGCGTTTAGTCCAGCTGTTCCTGCGTGAAGAAACGGTCCGAGTTATAACCGCCGGTAACGCCATACTACAGAAAAGCCACATGTATGAAGTGCTCACCGACCTACGGCACGTGGCAACAGCGTGGAGTGAACCACACCAGGTGACGACACACCTGTGGATATCTTTTATGAACATCATTTGGAGTCGAGTTAAAGTGAAAACAGTTTTGTAAGTTGATGCCTCTCATATTAAATTTGGTCCTCAGGAGGAGGTGGAGGACACGGAAGGTGCTATGGAAGAGGAACCGTCACTAAGCTCCACCCCCGTGAGTGAAGCTGAGCTTGATAGGCTTGCTGAGGTTTTAGAGGAGCTTCATCACCTTCTGGAGACTGCTCCTCACTGCATGGTCCAGCCTCCTGGAAAAGCCTTCCCCACCACCGCCAGAATAACTGGACCACAGGAGAGGGACAACCCCTACCCAACGCTGTACAGGTGCTCGTGCACAGAGGATCACCTCAAACCTCACAGTATTGATCTACTGGATGTAGCTTAACTCGTTTCTTTTCTCCTCATCAGATATATGCACTCGTGCCATTTCTTAGAGAGCACTACAGTGGTGCTGTCAGCAGCAGCTGCAGCCGGCCACCTGAGTGTCACCCAAGCTGTCAAAGAGCTCCTTCGCTTCTTGTCGCTCACCCAGTCCGGTCTGCTCTTCCTCCTGGCTCAGGCCGCACCCAGCAACCTCTTGCTGCGTCTCCTGGCCTCGATGTCGGAGTCTGAGGGCGACGAGAGCGCGCTAACGGGAGGAGAAGGAGGCCTCACGGGGCCCGGGTTTGGGGAGGAGGGTTTTTGTGTCTGGTTGATGCAGGCGCTGCATTCTCTGCAGAGCGTCTCAGAGCTGATGAGCCACGTGGCAGCAGGGGGAGAGGGTGGTGCTGGGCTGGAAGAAGGGGACAACTCAGAAGTTCTGGGCATGCTCCACGCACTTTACCTTATGACTTTCACACAGACGGGGCGCAGCGCTGTGGCCCACGTTCTGAGTTTGGAGAACAACCTGTCCTGTCTGGTCACTCTGCTCCAGCACCACAGCAAGGACGGACAGGGGTACTGCCATCTTTTCTCCAGCTGGTTCATCATCCTGTTCTGCTGCTTCACTATAATCTTACTGGTTTGTGTTTATTTTTTCTTCCAGTGAGGCCAAATCTCGCAAAGCAGTGACTTATAACTATGCCTGCATGCTGCTCTTAATGGGGGTCCAGACCTCTAATGAGCTGAGGATGATGGAGCAGTACGCTGCTCCGCTGCTCTCTGTTGCAAAGGCAGATGACACTAATGCCAAACTGCAGGGTAAATATGATTAATCTGGTGTTTCTTTGTCGTTTTATAGGAAAAAACTGTGAACAGTTGATTGAATGTTTGTGTTTTTTGTTTTTCAGAGCTCAGTAAATGGCTGGAGCCTCTGGAGAAACTTCGTTTTGAGATCAGCAGCATCCCCACCCTCATCGGCTACATCAAGCAGGTACGGTTCTGAGGTGTTGGTGAGGGCTGGTAAAGCTCAGGTTGACCCCCCCCCCCACTTACTCAGCAGGTATTTTTAGAGCCGCTCCTATATCGGGACCAGATGAAAACAGCAGTGTTGTTGTTGCCTACATCCAGGCCAACTGTTCAGGTGACCTTTAACCTTCAAGCCTGTAAAAATAAGGGTGGTTTCAGGGTTCTTCTTTTCAGACTACTGAGGAGAAACAAAAAGTTTGAATCCTTCTCGTTTATATTTGTCATTAAATTGTATGAATGAAGCAGGAAGAGCTCAGAGGACATTCTAAAGCTGTGTGTTCTTGTCTGGTACTGAAACCTAAAGCCACCTGAAATTCAGTAAAAACAAACAAGTTTTCAGACTTTTGCCACATTTTTTGTTTCTCCAGACTCGTGTTGGAATATATTTTATTTTCTCATCATTCTTACAGAAATGTTTTAAACAGCAGCCAGTTCAAAACCTTTAAATGTTCTGTTGGACTCAGGGAGCTGAAGCTGTCCGAGGCATAAATCATTAAAGCTTTTCCCGTAGCCTTTACTGTTAATAAAACAAAACGGATATGTTCCTGAACTCTGGTTCAGTCTAGGGATGTGAATCTCCACCACTGAGGCCGATTCGATACGTATCTCGATACGCTACTGGCGATACGATACATTAACGATACGGTAAACCCTCTGGCGATACGATTCGATACGATTCATCCCTGCTGACGATTCTTTAATGATTTGAAAACGATTTTCGATTCGATACATTTCATGATGCTATTTTAAACGATTCAACACATTAAAAAGATTTTCCAGCCCACATCTGATTTTTAAATATCAAAATGATTTTCCCTCTCCTCTGTGAAGGATGTATTTGATCCTCTATTGTTTTTGATTAATCAATAAATTCAACATTAAAAGACAATGCACATCATCAGTGATATTTTACATATTATACATAACATTATCAGAGTTTCCCCCAGCGCTATTTTAGCCTGGCGGGCCGCCAGGCTTTGCGTCACTTATTTATTTATTTAAAAGTTTTTTTAATGCACCAAACTAACATTTAAAATGTTAAATTTAGCGCTGAAACAAATACTCGAATGTTTCTATTAAAAAAATTCCTCAAATCATTATTATTTACTGATTCGAGGCGTTAAATGCGCACCGCAGTCGGACTCTAATTTACACGGACACATTTTACTGGAGCACAACGGTGGATATCAGCGGTGATGGAGAAAACAATAAACAAAAACTCTCGCAAAAGGCAAAGGTGGTCCAAAGTTTGGGACCATTTTAAACTCAGAAGAAGAGAAAACACGGTCGAGTGTCTCCGCTGTAAAACGGAGTTGTCTTACCATAACAGCACAACTTTATGCTTAAACAGGAAACCGCTTCAGCCAGCCGAATCCATGACCAGGTAGGCTAATGCTAATACCATAGACAAAGATAATACGTAGCACGCACGCTAACTTTCGCGTCACGTAGGGACCGGAAAAAAACACGTTAATCATGTTCACGTTAAACTAAGACTGGATAAACTCTACAACTGAAAGAAAAATCACCATCATCCTGTTTATGTAGATGGCTGCAGCTGCAGCGGTGTGGAGCAGGGACGCAGCTAATACCTAGAGTCATTACTGCGGCTCAGTGTTACGCTGCATATACGGCAGGCCGTTATAGCACGTAATTTACATAACATATCTATCTTTGAATATAATTTTAGGTTGAATTATTGCCAATCTGTGTATATTTAGAAAAATATGACGCATTGTTGCTAGTAGAAATTAGTAACATTTCTACTTGAAGTTTGATTTTGAAACACAAACTCAGAATTTTTTTCCTCCGTTTTGGAAGGTCATCAAATAGATTATTTGATTGACAGAAGATTAGATAGAATATTCGAATACTAAAATATTAAATAGCTGTAGCCCTTGTTAATGCAGGAGATAGGTGTAGGAAACTATTTTCATGTTCAGCCTGCATGAAAAACTCAGAGTGATCGATTATAATCAGAAATAATCATAAAAAAATGTTTGTTCAGTGAAGCACACCTTTAAAATGAATAGGGGTCTTTAACCTGCAAGTCTAACTTTAACAGCATCTGGTGATACAAAAGCACAATAGCAACATCTTATGATGGATAAGTGAACAGGGTGAAAGGTCAGGTGTATTTTCCATTATCTGAAATGTATTTTTTTGTGTCTGGTAAAACCATATTTCAAGATTGTGCCTTTTTGTATGACAAATAAATATTGTTAATAAATGGTTTATAACACCACATACTAGTTATACTTTTAAACTTCCTGACAACTTTTTTTTTACAAAAACACCGTGGGTCGCCCGTGGGCTTGTCTACCACCGGGCTTTGCGAGTTTTCTGGGGGAAACCCTGCATTATTGCTACAATACTTGAAATAAGGGGGTTGACACTAGGTTTAGACAGAAAAATAAACCAACAGAATCAGAAAATTATTAGAGTTCATCATTTTTCAATTATTTGGAATTATTATGAAACAGTAAAAATTTGAAAACACTTCTAAATATGGTAATGATCCATATGTGGCAATATTAAAAGCTGTTGTAGCCTAATGTTACTGTTCCTTTAAGAGAAAAGTCCAGGCTGAGATGTGAGTTCATCTCAGCTGTTTATTGAACTTCTCTGAACTAAAATGTCATTCTGTCTGTTACAATGTTACAATAATGAGGAATTATCTTAAATTACCTCACACAAAGCTTTAGTTGTGTAGATCAAAAAGAATGCTCGGAAGAATACGCTGCTGCAGAAACCGGTCACACGGACTTTAGAAAGTTTTATTTTGACAAGACAGGAAGCTCGTACGTCGGTTAATATTGTCCCACGATGGTTTTTCTAACTGCGGCTGCGCACCACCTGGCCTCCGCTAAAAGAGAAGGACGGTGCGTTCAATGCGCCTCAAAAAACGAGGACATAGCAGGAAAACAATGATGTAATCGATGTAACCATGGTTTTAACCGATGAGAGGCACGTACGGGAAGATACATTGCGATACAGCCGTCAGTTATAACCGGTGCGCACTGAAGCTACCGGTGCAGTCGCATCCCTAACGTCATGAACGAACCACCGGCTCAGATCGGTGAATCTCTCCATCCCTAGTTCAGTCGCCACAAAACTTGTATGAATTTATTCTAAAGCCAGATCTTTTCTTCTGTCGTGTTGATGTAAACCTTCATTCCAGTTCAAGAGATTGACCTTTAGAGGAAGTTTTCTGACTATTTTCTTCTAATTTACTTTATTTTGCGGCGTCTAAGACTAACCCCTACTTCACACTGGGAGCATCAGTGGCGCGAAAGAGTTTACTCGCGAGTTTTGCTGCATGCCAGTACACACCGGGAGAATCTCAGCCACGAAGCGGCTCTCCGTCGTGCTCCTCGCTGGACTCACGAGATCACAAAATCCCTTGAGATGTCAAAGGTTTGTTTATGCCATCCGCCATTAAACCAAAAAGAAGGAACTCGCGTGTGACATCGCTGTTTGATGTCATATATAATGTTTCTCTCCACTTCCAGGATTAAAGCCATGAACACACACTGCACACCGCTGCTCTTCTGGAATGATGCAGAGAGTAAATAAGTTGTGAGGTCACACCTATAGATGTAATCTACATAGATATGAAATTGCATTGCTGCAATAGACTTTTATTTTGAAAATTACCAGACATTTTACATTCCTGTCTAACCCTATGTTAACTGCGGAAATTGACGCATCCCAGAAACGGCACGCGGCAAAAATGGAACCCAATCCGATCTTTAGCGGCACAGCGTGCCGCTTCTGGGACGCGCCTGAAAATTGTCGTGTCGCTGGTTTGAATCACTTCCACAGACTATAATGGATTCTGTTAGAAGCAGCAACGTTCCGCTGCCGTTTCACGCTGCTGATGCTTCCAGTGTGAAGTAGGGGTGAGAAACTCAGGGTTTTCAGATGTTGGTGCTGCTGTGCAGAAAGCACCTGAGCGACATTAATTACCCGTTTTACTGACCAACATTTCATCAGAAGTTTTTTGGTTTTTCCACATTTCTTCTTTTTCTTGGGCATGTCCTTTTGCTTTAAGGTGCCTTTAAATGCTGCAGAAATCCTTTTTAAATTCCGTAGACAAGCTTTGTTTGTGTGAGGTTATAAAGATGCTTGTTGTAATATTATTATTGTAAATCGATTAAAAAACAGATTGAAATAATCAGACATGGACTCTGCTCACCATTCATTGGAGAGATCCATCAGCAGTGTCGAGTTTTCTGCAGAATTTGTGAATTGTAACAAATAACTGTGTGTGTGTGTGTGTGTGTGTGCGTGTGTGTGTGTGTGTGTGTGTGTGTGTGTGTGTGTCAGAATGTGGAAAACGTGTTAAACGCTGAGGGATCTGGGCTGGTCACGGCTCTGAGGGTCCTCTGCCACATCGCCTGTCCACCTCCTGCCGTTGAAGGTAAAAGGAAAACGTATTTATTTGTTGTCGTGCCTTTTTAGAGTATTTTACGCTTTACAAACAGTGTTTGACTTGTTGTTTTGCTTTCTGCAGGTCAGCAGAGAGACCTGAAGTGGAGTCTCGCCGGTGTGCAGCTGTTCTCCGGGGAGGGTCTGGACACATGCGTGCGCGTCCTGCAGAAGCTCTGCAGCGTGTTGCTGCAGCCGTGGCGTGCGCATGGACACATGGGCCCAACCCCGCAGCGCTGCATGATTCTCAGCATATGCATCAGCACGCTCAGGCTGCTGCGCACCATGCTGACAGAGCTGCTCTGTGGCGGCGCCTTCCAGTTCAGGGACACGCGTGTGGCCAACACTTTGGTGACGCTCCACATGATCGTGTGCTCCATTCCTGCATCGGGGCGTCTGGACGGGGAGGAGACCAGAGTGCAGGCGCTCATCGTGGACGTGTTGCTGACCTTCACTCAGGGTGTCAGCGAAGAGGTACAGGGTTAGGGTCCGTCCTGTGGATGTGGTTTTGTGAGTCGTGTCAGTGAGACGTGTCCGTGTGTGCTGCAGGTCACTCACACAGAGGAGACTTTAGCCAGCAACACATGGTCCCTGATGCTAAAGGAGGTTCTAGGCTGTCTTCTGAAAGCCCCTGAAGGTCTGTTCTCAGGCCTGACGCTGCTGTCTGAGCTCCTGCCTCTTCCACTGCCAATGCAAAGCACTCAGGTACCTCGCTGCAGACTCACTCACTCACTCATGCTCGTCCTTCTTAACAGCTACTCATGTTTTTACCTTTTTTGCACGCTTCTGTTCTCCACAGGTGTTATCAGTCCAAGATGTAGCTATAGCTTTAAACACCAGGAAGCTGTGGAGCATGCACATCCGATCTCAGTGGAAAGTGCTGTCTGAAGTGCTCAGGTGTGTGTGTGCCACCAGCTGCCCCCCTCTCCTCACCATGCTGAGGAGAGTGTGTGTTCAGCTGGCAGACTTGTCTTCGACCACTGCGACGCTCGTCATGAAGTCTGTGTTGGAGCTGCTGCTGGAGGAGCTGCAGCCGTGAGTGGACCAGGAAAAGCAAATGCCTCCTCAGATCCTCTGTTAGTGCTGCACCTCTTAGGTCTGTCGTTTTCTAAATGCAGGGCGGAGGGGAAGAGCGTGTGCTGGGGCCAGGTCCTGCGTCTGCTTTCGCTGATGGATGCTCTGGTGTCACAGAGGGCTTGTAAGAGCACCTCACTACAGCTGCTGTCAGGCTCCGTCTCTGGAGACGAACAGCTGGCAGATGTGTTCCCCTTGCTTCTGTCGCTGCTCATCCCTCCAACCGACCACCCCCTACAGCAGCAGCAGTGCAGCGTTGTGGTGGGAACGATATTACAGTCACTGTGTGACCAGGTAGGACTCATGGAATATAACGGACATCTCTAAAGGAGGAGGAAGAAAAGCTTCTAAACATTTTGTGTCCATCAGGACATTTCCCTGGTGGTGCCTCCTCCTGGTGAAAGCTGCGTGTCGGAGGCTGAACAGCTGACCAACGCGCTCCCGGGTCGGGAGATGATGTCATCAGTGTGTAACTCTCTATTGGAGGTTTTAGGAAACAAAGCTGGCAGCATCCCGCTCCTTCTCACCTGCATCAGGACTTTAACATTCCTCACGGAGCACGATTATGGGCTCTACCATCTCAAAGTGTAATGTTTCCTCCTTGTTTTAGTTTTAGCTGAAATATTTGCAACTTCCTGCGCTTGATTTTGTCGTTTTGTTCCAGTGCTTTGAGGAATCACGGCTCAGAACTGTGCTCGCTGCTGAAAAGGCTGGTGGTTTCTTTCAACAAGGACTCCACGGATCTGCTCTCAGCTCTGCTCGACTTTCTCAGGCAGATGATCAACACGGACACAATGGTGAGCACAGCTTAGATACTCATCTGAAGGGTGAAGTTAGAGGCTTGAGATGGCAAACAAAGAAATTAGAATCAGAACTTTCTAAGAGAATGAAAAGGGTTATGGTTACTCTTCTGTGTTCCTCTGATTATTATTTATTTTCACCTTTAAATGAAATGAAACCTGAGCTTTTCTGCTTGTTTGTAGTCCTATTATCGAGTCATTTTTTCCAGCATTTCTCATTCCTGTCCTTCTGTTTCCATTGTTCCAGTGCGTTGAGGAGAGTCACGGCTCCGGTGAAGAGTCGGCCTGCGTTGCTCCACGTTTGCTGTCAGGGTCAGAGATGAAAGCTCTGCTGCAGTGGGAGGACTCTGAGTCACATCCGCTGTCTTCTTTAGAGAAGCTGATAGCGGTATAACAGACGCTCATCTATATTTATCTTACAGACGGATGCTGCTGTAGCATTGCATTTACCGTTCATCTGTCTGTGTAGAAACTATGCAAAGAAGATGATTCACTGGAAACCATGTTGGAGAACATAATCGTTCTGAAGCAGACTCTGGGAGCGGCCGCGGACGCATCTCCTGCAGCAGAAACCGAGCCGGTTCTGCCAGCGCCTGAAACTCTGGTGGCTCAGTTCAACCACAGGTCAGCCACAAGATAAATTAAGATTGTCTTGGTAAAGCTGTTGTCATCACAACCATGGAAAGTGTCATCTGTTATAGACAACAGGCTGCATTAAAGTACGTTACCTTGTTTAATGTTGTCTGCAGGACCGTGTTCATTCTGTCAGAGGCGTTGGACGAGCAGCTTAAAGCTCTGTGGTTCTCACCTTTCCAAACAGACGACATAGAAACAGACCTGGACATGGTAGGTGTAAGAGCTAAAAAGATACATTCCACACTCCATTTTTCCAGTTATTTTGATATTTAAAGCCATACTTCACAACTTTTTCATATGTTTAAATCATGTTCTTGAGCCAGTTTGTGCTAAAATGACCTTTACAGGGTTAATGAAACGTCACTCAGACCCCCACCGCCCTCTGTGGCCAGAATAACACACTTGCAACTTCAGAGTGGCGGTCCGGTCCCTGTTGGACTTAGTAAAGTGGAGCTGACATGCCTGGTGTTGCAGTCTGCTTCCAGCATGTTTCCTGCATGTTTTAGATCATGAACACAGCTGATTTGATTTAGTGATGAACCGCTCCTGTAGACACTAATGAAGGCTGAGGAGACGTTTTCAAATCAAATCAAACTTTATTTATAAAGCGCTTTTCCAACAAATAATGCAACTCAAAGTGCTTTACAGGTTAAAATGACCCTATATAACCCCTCATTCCCATCCCTCCCACACCAGTTTAAAAACATTGGCACAGTCATTACACCCCCCAGTTTCAGCTGTTAGATTAAGGTGTTAAAAAGACCAACGCACAGCAAGGAGATAAGTTTCACTTTGGTCTTTATTAACTGGCCACTAGGGGGTGCTAAAACAAGCCAAAACTGCCATGTGTGCCTTTAATTTGACTTTTTTGCCTCCATGTCTTTGTGATTCAGGTGAAGGTGGATCTGCTGGGTTTGGCTCAGGAGTGTTGTCCAGAACTAGACCTAAAGGCTGAGCTGGAGCGCTCCTTCCTGTCTGAGCCATCGTCTCCCGGTCACACCAAGGCTCCTAAAGGTTTCCGACTGGGAAAACACAAGCATGAGACGTTTATTACATCGAGGTACTGCTTCTGTTGAACTATACTTTACATAGATTTGTCAGATTTACGGAAGTTTCCAGTAAATTCACTAATGTTGGTCTCGCGTTCTCTTCCATCAGCGGTAAGTCCGACTACATTGAGCCGGCTAAAAGAGCCCACATCCTGCCCGCCCCTCGAGGTCGTGGGGGCCGAGGAGGGTTTGGACAGAACCTCACACGTCCCCATGATATTTTCCGACTGCGCAAACAGAACACTTCCCGTCCTCCCAGCATGCATGTGGACGACTTTGTTGCAGCGGAGTTTAAAGACATTGCCAACCCTCTTGGGATCATGCCCCCCAAACGTCTCCCAAAAAGCACCCCCAAACCCCCGACGAGAGGACTGTTCACTGGTAACAGAGGCAGGGCTACTTTTCACAGCCAGACTCGCTTTTTCACTCCACCGCAACCTAAAGGTGTTCTTCTGTCAGGTACGTACGCACACACACACACATGCCCACACTCACGCACGTACACACACACACACACACACATACATCATGCACGCACACACACACACACACATGCACGCACACTCAACATGCACACACACACCACATACAGCACACACACACCACATACAACACACACACACACACACACGAACCATTCTTCTACAATCCAATCTTAAAATGTTCTATTTCCTTTTTTGGCCAGTAGAGGGAGTCAGACGTAACTTTGTTTCTGTAGGTAACTACACTCGGAGAGATGTCGGCCGTGGGTCATCGTGGAGCGGTCAGGTTCCAACTCTAACTCACAGAGGAACCTACAGTGAACCCCGCGGAGGCCAGAGCAACTTCACCCGAGGCCCTCTGCCCTCCAGACAACCTCCTGCCAGTATGTAAACACACACTTTGCATATTCAGTTCCTGCTCGCAGAATTAAACACACAGTCATGTCTTCTTTTACAGGTGCTTATCGATTAGCTATCAGAGATCGAGCTCCGCGGGGCCGGGGAGGCGCAGGGCTGTCCTGGCTCAGCGGGGGAGGAGGTGCCGGCAGTGCTGGAGGAGGAGGCGGAGGGGGAAGAGGATCTCAGGGGAGCAAATTCAGTGGTGGGGGAGGAAGTGGAGGTGGGAGGGGAAGACATGTGCGCTCCTTCACCAGGTAAACTCACCTGGAAAATGACTGCAGCCTCTCATGGCTACAAATGGACCAATCAGGATTCATGTTTGCTGTTTCCATGGAAACATGGTGGTATGATGTTGTCTCAATGAGTGTTGATGTATTTTTTGTTATAAGCTGAAACTATAGAATAAATGTAGTTAAAGAGTGAACGTTTGGAAACAGAAACCCAGAATTTTATCTTTTTTTAGTAAAAAAAACACAGAAGAGTCTTTTGGGAGTAAATGAGAATCAGGTCTAGATTATTTATTACATTTGGTGCAAGAAAACAAGTCTAAACTTTCTGCTCTACAGTGATAATGATTCATTTGGCTTTTTTTTAAAGGAAAAATACAGACAGGACAAAAGTTTAGTTACATTTGGACCTTCTGGCTTCGTAGAGCTTTACAAAAAATGAGTTCGTTTTTGTTTTTCGGATTAAGTTCAGAGAAAAACTGTGAAAAGAACAGAGAGAGTGATGAAATAAAAACATCTTTGACTAAGGAATTTTACTGACTTTTTAAACGTGTGTTTATTTTATCTTCATTTCATTTAAACTGGAAAACAAACTAAATGGGTCAGTGATAAATCATACTTTTTTATTCCATCATGGAAAAATATAATTATTTTTAAAATAATAATAATAATAATCTGACTGCCAATAAACAACCCAGAACTCAATCTGGAACTTTATGGTGGAATAAATGTTTATACTCATCCTGTCACACTTCTCTTCCATCTGCTTTTCAAGAAAGTTAGAATTTAAACTGTGGGACAAAAGCTAAAGGACACAGATTTTTCTAGGCTCATGATTGTTTAATTCTGGTTTTCTTGGACCTAAAAAGTCTTCAGACACTTTTACAACGCTAGAATGTTGCTGGTTTTGTGTCATTTCTGTGATTCTCTACAAACATAGATGAACTGATTGGACATTTTTTTACAAGTGGTGAATAATATATCTTAGGAGGTGTATTGATACATTTTTCTGTGACATAAAAGCTGAATCAGCAGAATACTCGTGTGAATCTCAGCATTTACCTTTTTCTACAAAGCAAAACACGCAGCAGCATCAAGTCAGAAAAGGACATTTTAGGTGGAAATCTGATGAATATAAAATTCTGAATTTCTCAGCCGGCGAGGATGCACCTACAGAATGAGCTGCTCTTTTTTCAAAACAAACTCCCAAAAACATTTTTTAACTGTTCCTATTCATAAAAAAAGATGTGAATTTTTTCTAGACCAGCAGGTCTTCAGATGACCGTCACCTCCCGGTTCTTCCTCTTGATGCAATCCAGAGTCAGACTCCGAGTGCTCCCTTTACGGACTCCCAGCTGAGGTGAAGGAGGTGCACCTGCAGCACAAGCAGCTTGAGCTGAATGCAGTGATGAACAGGAGGAGTGTAACAAATCCTCTCTGTGCTGATGACGTGCCGACTCCGTGTGCACCTCCCAGCTGGATGTCTGCTGCCCTCCTGGAGTCCTGGAGAGCTGCAGGTCCCTGAGGAGCTCCAGCAGCTCTCTCTTCTCCAGCTCTGCTTCAGCCAGCTCCTGTCTCCTCAGACGCTCTGCTCCTAACAGGGCGCGCATGTCGCATATCACACGGGATAACTGACCCTGCACAGAAAGGTGCGTTACCCGACATGGACCAAACACAAGATGCTCCCCTGAATGGGATCATAAAGGAAAGACCAACCACCTTAAGCTCCTCCACCTCGTTCTTCAGCTGCGACTCTTTCTGCACCATGTGTCTCCTCTGTGAGTCCAACCGAGACTCCATCTCTCGCCTCACCTCCTCCACCTTGCACAGCATCTCTGTCCTGCAGTGAACGTGATGAAGTCAAAATACCAACCGATTAACAACTTGATGTCAGATTTGAGTTTTGTGATCACGGAAACTCGCCTCAACAGCTCCACCTCCGTGTGCAGCTCCGCCACACAGTTCTGCTGCGATTGGTTCATGGAGTGGAGAGAGTGGCCACAGCCGCTGGCACACCCCCTGCTCCGGAAGTTACATCCTGACAGGTGAGCCTCCAAGCCCCGCCTCTCTACCTGCACAGGACAGCCTGAGAGGACAGAGTCAAAACAACCTAACAGCTGGTTCAGATGTGCACACGTGACAGAACTGGAGTCATTTTAAAACCGAAACTTGGTTTTCAAACGTTTAGAACAGAATAGAAAATTCCTTTATTGTCCATCAGTCGAGAAATTTTGGCGTCACAGCAGCAATGACATCCACAAGGTGACTACCTACATCCATAATGTCAGAAACAAACATGATTCACAGGAGTTTCCAAAAAAATAGAACATTTAATCTTTCAAAAGTAGATTTTTAAAGATGAGTTCTTGTTTTAAACCAATGAGACGATGCATGCTTTCTTGCAATATTTAACAAAAAAATTATTAAATTTTAATCACATTGTATTCACAAGGCACACAAAAAGAGTACTGAGGTGCAAAGTTAATAAAATACAATCCTGTTTGCAAACAGAATAAAACACATCAAGTACTGAGATTCTAACATGAGCTTCTAAAAAACTCACTCATGTTAGAATTTAAGAAACCATTTTTCACAAAACCATTTAAACATCTGATGAAATCACAGCAACCAAAAAGCCACGCCCACACCTGTACCTACCACAGCAGTGACATGTGCACTCTCCACCTGACAAAGAAAAACACACTCTGTACACACATCCAGGCTTATAAATGTATCATTAAAGAACCATAGAAGGACTCTGGGAGCTTTCAGTCCTGTAGCTTGTATGTGCACGTGTTGCAAGGTAACCATGGCTACAGATGAGCCACCTGTTGTTCACCCACAGGTGTTGGGTTACCTTTGTTTCATTTGTTTATAGTGTTTTCTTACCTGTGTTAGAGCAGGAAATGTAGGCAAATTCACAATCATCCTCATGTGTGTGGAGGCTCTCCAGGGTGCAGATCACCCCACAACCCTGCTCTGCGTTCACACAACGGATCTGCAGGCGGTTCAGGTCATTACGCATGTACCTGTCACAAAACGGAGACTCTCAGGTGATGCACAAGGATGAGTAGCTGAGAAAAGCATCAGCTCAGCTGTAGAGACGCACCTGTACAGCGGTTTGAGGCTGCTCAGGTCCAGCGGCAGCCTGTCTTCAGGGCAGGAGTGGTGATGGAGCAGCCAGCCGCTGATGCAGGAGCTGCAGTAGGCATGCTCACAGGGAGCCTGGAGGGGGCGCTCCAGCACGTCTCGACACACACAGCACAGCAGACCCTCATTCACATAACCCACAAACCTCTCCACATCATAGCCCATCCTGCAGCCACACAGATTGTACAGGTTTTACAATGCGTGAGTGAAGGTTTCTGAGTTTAGGCAGCATTCCTACCTGAAGAGTTCATCCAAATTTTTAACTTCACTTGTTCCTCTGCAAGAATTCACTTTTATCTTTCTGCTGCAGTTCTCCTTTCTTCATCCTCACTCTTCACACCATCCAGGTGAGGAGCTCCTCTCCTGTAAAGCCCTCCTCTAACACAGGGAGAGTCCCTAGGGAGAGGTTTCCTTGACAACAAAGAGTCAGGATACAGCCAGGCAGCTGTCAGATGGGAACAGATCAGACGGACAGAATTACTAAAAGAACAGGAAACACTCATTCAGATGAACACCCCCAAACTGCAGTAGATTGACTCAGTTTCTGCCTGAGAATTCAAGCTGTGTCAGTGACATAGCCTTTACAGATCATCTCTCTTTAATGACCAACCGTGTCTGAGGATTCTCCCTTTCAGTTTGTCTCTGGATGTGGGATTACCGAGGATTACACTCTCCCTGCCTGATTGGATTAAAGAGCAAACAACCTCTGTCAGGACAAAACACACAAGGACATGAATCAAAGGTTGCACACTTTTAAGTGGAAGAAAGTAAAAGAAGCAAAACGTCGATATAAAAGCTTTTGTTTCCAAATGATCACACAAATGTCATCATTAAAATAATATAAGTGTTGACCATTTAGAGTATAAGTGATATTTAGAATAGTACAAGTTAATTATGTCATAGTATTTTTGTAGAATATAGTAAAGTGTAGGACAACAAATCAGCCACACACCACAGTTTCACAATTTGTATAAAATACATTTATAAAAAGACAAAAACGTTCAAGATGCAGAAAGTGTAAAAGTGGCAGTAAAAAGGCAGCGTCATCATAGAAAACTAGGTGTGTTCGCTTTATCTATGGGGTTTACGGGTTTTTAAAAACACCTTACAGGTACTCGTATGTGTCAACCTGATTAACAATCAGCTGTAGTGAAGTATAAATCAAACATACCCTAATCGTTTTGGCCACGCCTCCCAGTCGGATTCAGCCAATCAGATTCTGCAACCCGTTCAGCGGGAGAAACGGAAACGAACAGATAAATTTGTAGGAAATTTGATCAGATTTTTCATCTTAATTGTCTTTATGACACTTTAAACTCGCGTTGGTATGTATAACACAACTTTTAACTTAATAAACACATCCGAGTTCAGAACGCGTTAAGGCTGTTAGCGGCTGTTTATTTAGAACTTGTAGTTTGCTAACAGGTCAGAGCTATCACTTAGCAGGTTGATGTAGCTTAAATATGCGGTTCAAGGGATTGAGAAGACTTGATTTAATAGTAGCAGAAAACAACGTCTAACTAAACTGGTGTTTAAGGTCGTATTCGTTCACTTTCTACCACATTACGGCGTTAAAATGATGAACATTCGCTTCTAAGATGCCAGAACTTCAGTTTTATGGTTGATATTCTGGCCCAACCACACATTTGTTTTGCATTAACAGAAATGGATTAAAATGTACCTGTTTGATTAATGAAATTAATATACATGAAAACAAATCTTTAAAATATAAATCAAGTACGTACTGAATGAATATTTGTCTGGTCCTGGTAAATCTCTGTGCCTTTCTTAGTCACATCTCTTCTGATATATAAATACAATCTTATTTTTTATATTATTGTTTGATGCTCATTTCTCTCTTTTAAGGTTAAATAATCATTTTGAATTGCCACCTGAAGAATGCGCCGATCAGCAGCTCCCAGTCAGCTTTTGGGCAATGCGGTGAAAAAACCTCGCTTTGTACCACCTGGAGCAACTGGTCTATTTCCTGGACCAGAATCCAAACTTTTGGCCCCAAAACTCAGTCTGGACAATAAGGCAAGTTTCTACCAGCATTTGTTTATAGTCTGATTGATTGTTTATATATCGTTTATAATCTGTATCCTTGTTCATTTATTACAACGTTTTCAAATAATTCCACATCTTGAATTCTCCCTTTTCCCTCGTCTTTTAGATCCAGAAAAATCTAATGACACCAGTAGAGAATAGAACATCACTTGATCTCAGACTCAAACCAAGCCAGACTGCTCCAGCTTTGTCCAAGGCACTGGCTCGAGTTCTCGGTGCAACAGAGAGTAAAGAAAACGAAGCAGAAACAAATGATCAAAACTCTGGATCAGAAGATGTTACAGAAGATAAAAATCTATCAGGTGAGATGACTTATAATTGACAACAATGGTAGCATTACTCTTATAGATACTTTAGTGATAGAAAGGTGGAAACGATGGGTAAAAGTTCATTTAAGGTCATGTTCTGTATAAGCATCAGCATGGCCTTCCATTTGGTAATTGCTCTCTTGTCAATCTGGGTACATCTGCCATATCGACATAATTAATGTGAACTTTATAATGTTTTTGCTGCATGCTTGTAGTCTGCATCAGGTGCAAAATCAGTGGAAATATCATAACTGAATCTGTATGATTTTGTTTGATGAATCTTGTGTTTGCTTTTATCCATTATACTAAACACATCAGATTTGTTTGTTACAAACATTCAGATCACTGGGCCGCACACCTTTGAATACAATCTCCATTTTGTCCACATAAACAAATCTGCTTTATTTAGAAACTTCTGGAAAATTGTTGCTCAATTCTGTTACCATTTCTCTTACCAGTTATCTGGACCATAAAATATCTCTTCTTAACTAATATGACTTCTTTAGACTATAGGGGTGTAACCTATTAAATACTGCTATCTAGAATAGGCATAAATACACATTAACCACATGATAGTGTGTCACCTGATACAGTACCACCTACAGGCCAACCAGTGTAAGTGCACCACACATTTCTTAAACCCAAAATAGCAGATATGCCATAGCCTAGTGAACTAGACCAATTCTTGCTTTGCAGAGTATATATTCACATATATAGGATGGCTTGCCAGGCTAGATATGCCATCTATCTCAGGATTATTTGAATTACTTGTTGTATTTCAGCATCCAGCTCTGAATGTATACTTTTGTTCATCTCTGTTTTATGTGGTTGTAACACAAAGTGAGACAGAAGAGTCTACAAGATATTGGGGTACGTTAGCCTGGCAAGCCATCCTATATATGTGTATATATAAACTCTGCAAAGCAAGAATTTGGTCTAGTTCACTAGGCTAGGGGTACGTAGCATCTGAATCAAGAAGCAGTGACGTTGATAAATGGCAAGTAGATAAATTACAGTAAGAAAAAGAGTAACAAGCTGAGGGCGTGCTGCCTGATGGCTCGAAACAAAAACAAAGTAGAGATGTGCAGAAACCCAATGATACCTCATTACCTGTTAACCAAGTGAAATATAAGCCAATACAGGTGTAAATAAAATAGATTTTAAAACCATTAGGGCCCCCCACTGCACTCCACACTTGTTGTTTTTGATCTGTTTTAATTACTTTGATTGTTATTGTTTGATTGTGATGATTGATATTTGATGCTTTTTCTATGTTTCTAAGTTTGAGTCTAAGCTCTGAACATGTACCCAGACCAAGTGTGTGGGTGTAAAAATGGCTTCTTATCTTAATCTGAGGGACACTTCATCTCAATTTTAGGAGATTTACTTATTTATATTTGATTTTACAGATGAAACTTAACACAACAACAAAAACAAAACTCTTTAAAACGTTCAAAGAAAAAACTTGTTTGGCTATAATCTGAAAGTTAAGAATGTTTGAGAGGTTTAGAGTGAGAAATAATGAGAGTTATTGATATTTTAATTGGAAAAAATTATCTTAATATTTGTTTTTTCCTGGAGACTTTAATTCATGTGGTCATTCAAGTGATCATCTGACACTATCTACTGCCAACATAAGATTAAATATACTGGAGGGTCTGAACAACCTGCTCAAAATCTAATAAAACAAACGTGATTTTCAAAATGATGCCCAGTACGTGATCTGGTTCTGTTATGGTTTTCCCTTAGAGCTCCTCCGTGACGCAGGCTTTATCACAGCCTCGCAGCACCATGTTCGGTAGTTTTCTGATTAAAAACACCTTTTTACTCTCGTCTGTTTACCATTGAAGCACAAATGATGCGTTCAGGGTCCAGCTGAATCCCGTAAAGCATGTTCGCGGTGCATGCGGACTCAGGCGGGTTGAGTCCGGTTTCTGCGGGCAGATCAGCCCCGCTGATGAACACTCGCGTCTCGGTTCGGTTCGTGTGTCCTCACGTGACCCGAGCACGCGCTGTGTTCATTTTAGGTCGACGCAGAGTTGAGATTTAATTTGACTGGCTAATCGGGGATAGAATCGCTATTTTACGAGCATGCGCAGTGCGCGCAGACCCCTCCCCCAGCTCATTTAGTTAAGCCAGCACTATTTCACACCGTCGCCGTGTTTTAGGTAAATAAACCCGGGAGGACCCCCTGTGGGCTCCCGTGCAGCGTTCACAGACCGTTTCTCCTGATTGTTTATGGAAAACACACACATCTCCTCAGCTTCTGTCGTTTTCATTTAAACAGCACAGCCATGCTGTCTGCTGCTGTGCTTGGGTTGGGGTTTAGAGAGACCGAGCTGAAAGTAGGTCGGGCTGGACTTAAGCGGCTTAGCTACGTCAGCCTAAGCTGAGAGGAATTCATCCAAAGCCCTCCGCGGTAGGCGGGGGCCTAAACGAGGCTGGCCTAGTTAAGCCTGATTCTTATTGTAAGCAGCACAGCCAGTTTTTCTTGGTTCAGCGTAGCTGTGAGAGGACCCAGGACCAGAGTGTGTAGCTACACAGTTGGGTTATAGCCAGTGATTGATCTGGACAAGGAGAGAGAGTCATTTAGTCATAAATTTGAGTTAGGCCTTTGTGTCATCGTGGATCAAAAGAAGAGGGCAGAGGGGATAAACAAAAGAAAAGACAGCTGAGCAACGTGAGGAGCCACTGATAGAGGGTTCTGGGCCAGCCTGGGACTGTGTTAGTCCGTTATGCTATAAGATGGCATCCAGCGCTGTGTTTCTGTCCAGCATGGTGGGCAAAGCTCGCTCTTCCAACTTCACCCTCTCTGAGAAGCTGGACCTGTTGAAGCTGGTCCGCCCTCACATCCGCATCCTGGAGGAGCACACCAACAAGCACGCTGTCATTGTGGACAAGAACAAGTGCTGGGACACCGTGGCAGAGCAGTACAACGCGTTGGGAGGGGACAGACCCCACAGGACCGCTCAGGGCCTCAGGACTCTCTACAAGAGACTGAAGGAGTCAGCCAAACAGGAAGTGATGCAGAGGAGACACGCCCAGCCAGAGTACAGAGTCAGCATCTCAGAGCCAACCAGGAGGATTATGGAGATGATCCCTCACCTGTTTCACCACGTGCCCATACATGAGAAGGACCAGGTTCTGCGCAGGTACAGTGTTACTTACACTCGTCAGCTCACACACGTGTTTCTACACACACTTGGCATCTCAGCATCACTGATCACTGATAACAGAAAAATAAATGGTGTTCTAAAATAATTTTCTTTATTCTTATTGATATTTTGCTCTTCTAGCTTTGTTTTGATATTGGTTAGATCAAATAATCTTAAATCAGTGTTTAACACATCACCAATTATACTGTTTTAATGGTTTACTCCAGAAATACACGAGACAGGCAGATTTTTTGATATGTGAAGCTGTAACTGATGGTTTGGTAGCAGATCTGTGAATTTCACCATTAGCAAGATCAGAAAACAAACTATGAAATATTAATAAATGTAGCAACATGATGCTATCAAGAGTAAGATATGGGAGCATATGCTTTCATTTTATTTATCTGTCATTTGACTTATTTTGATTATGTAGACTATCACACACTTCAGGAAAACAAACTTGATTTACAAATTTTTCTCTTTTTGCCTTTTTTTTAGATTAATTTACAAGCACAGCTCTCCTATCGAGCATCCTGGCAGCAGCTCCTCCCTGGCTGGACTCCAGGATTACTCTGTAGCTCTTCCAACTACCCCTCATGAGGGTGTCCACCAGCTGGACCCTGTAGAGGATGTAAAACCACCGCCAGATCTCCCCATGGCCCCGTCACACACAGAGCCAGGGCTGGATGGGGTTCAGGAGCAAGAGCAGGACCAAGAGCAGGATCTAAGTAGTACCCACAACTACGAAGCATCCCTGTCTCCCTCTCCTTCGTCTGTTAACATCGCCCTCTCTGCCTCACCGCTGCCTCTACGCCACGACTTCTACTCAAACGACTTCTACCCTCACCATGAGTCAGACAGGTTTCGTCCTCTGCACCTGATCAAAGAGGAGCACGAGTTGGTGTTGGCCAATCACAGGAAGGTTGCTCTGTACCTGGAGGAGAAGAGGGAGGGTCTGAAGAGGAAGCAGGAACTGGAGGAGGAACTTCTGAGAGCCAAAATCAAAGTGGAGAAACTAAAGGCAGCTCGACTGAGACATGGGCTGCCAGCTCCTGTATAGCAAGAAAGAACATGCACATAAATATTCACCCTTACAAAGGGAGGGGCTTCGAGTTGTTTAGTGTTTCTGATGAACAGTCACAATAAGATTTGTGTTGGAGAGCAAACCTTTTCTTCTTTCAAACGTAGTGCCTCATATAGACTTAGATGTTTTATTGTATTTGCTTCATTCATAGATATAGGTGTTAAAGATAGTTTTAGACCAGATCCCATTAGTAAAAAAGTCATCAACTTAACATGACTTGAGCAATTAAGCTGTGATCAGCCCATGAAGGGTTTAAGTTCTTATAAAGCTCAACAGTTTGTATTTTTAAAGGTTTTGTTCACTGAGAAACCGCGTGATACTCGTTCTTTTTGAAGTCTGACCAGTCACTCTGGCATATGCATGCTGAATGTGAAAAAACTTTCAACCCCCGTTGCCAGCATTGGTTTCAGGATGGAAATGGATGGGAAAACGATCAGGTTAAAAAAAGCCAGTCACTTCTACGTCACAGGGAAACTTAGTTTTCATGGCCCCGCCCTCCTTGGCGTGCAACAACAGAAGGCTGGAGAGCAGAGCATGTCTAGGCTACTAGAAGCTAATCATTAGCACTAGCAAGTCCACAACATAGCGGAAAATGTTTAGGCTTGTGTTATTTGTAGAGATAACACATAAACTTTGCATTTTTACCCAATAAAGAAGAGCAAACGGGGGTGAAGATGCTGTTAGCCAATCGGAGACAAGATGTTGGCATATTTTGAATATGAAAGACCCACTCCGGTCATCTTTTTAGCTGTTTTAAATAGTTCTCAGTTGTCTTTAAACTATGATTATGCCCTTTTTAGCCAAAATCACAAAACCTGTGTTGTTTTCTAGTACTTAGTTTCTACAGTAGCTCATTTAAAAATTCACCTCTGGGTTGTGGGCTCCTGAAACAGGAGTGCCAGAGCTTTATTTTTCCCCACAGAAAATGACTCATTCATTCATACCAAAGATCACAGCAAACCTGTTGATAAAACCAGTGTATGACTCCTTTAAAAACAAAGAAACACTCCAAATAACCATAATGGATGATGTTTTAAACGTTTTATAATCTGATGGTCTTCTTCACTGAGAAACCGTGGAATGCTTTTTCTTTTTGAAATACGATCAGTCACTGAGTTGAATATGAATACTGAAGGTGGAAATTTTCTTCAACCCCTGTTGCCTGCATTAGTTCTCCTTTTCTTTTTCTAGATTCCTCTGATAAGGGATTTCTAGCGTTCTTTGGTGGATCTGCCATTGCTCAAGTCTCTAAAACGCGAGTCTACGTTATGCTACTATGGCAAGCCAAATGGATCAAAAAAGCACGCTTTCTGAATGTGCGTTATGTCCGCCAAAACACACGCTTTTAGAACACGGGTTTTTTTGCCCCATTTGGCATCAAAACACGCAGCTTGAATGCTTGTTTTGGTGGACATACGCACATTTAGAACGCACCTTTTTTTTAATCCCTTTTGCTTGCCATATCATGCCGTAAAGCAACACCCAGTCAGTACTTCTGGTTGTGGTTAAAAACTGTATAGTGCAGTAAACAGACATGGGACCCCATAACACTATCACAGGTCAGAAAATGAACGTAATAGACGATAGACCATTATTTTAAGGTGTAAAAGTTGCGGAGTGTTACTTTAAAAGTGCAGTATTCGATCTTGGAAAAAACTGTTCAAGCAAGCTAAATTTAGAAAAAACAAAGTACAATTTAAAGGTCCAACCCCTTTTTTCAGGCTCCCCTCTAGAGTCACAGAATGTGATGGTTGCAGAAAACGGTACAACACCTGCTTGCGACACAAACACACAAGGAGACGTGCAGCTCTGCTGACCTAATATGGTCAAAATTTTCAGAACCAACTCCGAACCGAAACTTCTCCTATTCGCTTTGTGCCCTTCCCTCTAATTTAGCATGCTAGCATTTATAGTGTGTGGCGCTTTTATGGTAAAAAAACTACGCAGTTTTTAGCTTCCTTAGTTTATTTAACTAGCCTGGCAAGCCATCCTATATATGTGTATATATAGTCTGGCCACGACTCATTGACGGCCCTCAGTCGTGAGGCGGGATCTACGGTTGTCTTTCAAAATGTTAGCACGCAATTGGATAGCGCTAGGACCAATCAGAGTAACGAACAACGTGACGTAATCACAGCGACGGAAAAGCGGGAGGCAGCAATGGCGTCTAACATCAATAATTTCTGTCGTTTTTGTATGAAAAACATGTGAATATCAGGTGTACTGGGACATTGCACTACTTTGTTTGATAAAAATAAGAAGCCACTAAGTATATCAGACAGACTTACGCACGTTGGAGTCTAAATAATCCAATGTTGATGACAAAGCCGTTTCAAAAGAACGTGGCTCCGGCGTTGCCGCCATCTTGCTTGGGTTCGCGGCCGCAGCGCTGACGTCATCGGCTACTCCCGCTCTGTGATTGGCCCAAAATATAGAGCGCTGTGATTGGTCCAACCAAAACTATAGCGAGCTGTGATTGGACAGCCACAGGCTGCGAGGATTCCAACGAAGCGTGCCTAGACCAAACTCTGAAAAGCAAGAATTGGTCTAGTTCACTAGGCTATTATTTAACTTCAAAATCACAAGATGTCCACGCCACCAGCTATTTAGGGAAACCCCACCACTAACTAAACCTTCAGAACATTAACTGAACTCTGCCCTTACCTGCTCATGGCAACAACCACACACACACAAACACTCATTCTCGCGCAACCAACAGAGTTGAGATTGAGCTGCTTTTTCAGAGAATAACTCCATTACCTAAACGTTTTCCAACAAGAACAGACCCAAACTCTAAACAGAACATGTTAAACAACTCCTTAAATGAGATTTGTTGAAACTCAGCTAGCTTCCTGTTTTGCCGAGAACGCACGGTTCATGCACACAGAGGGTGTTATGTGCAGCGGGGTGAGAGATGTTCAGAGGAGCAGTTTGATGGATGGGTTATGATCCATTAATGTTGCTATGGGAACCAGTGCTGGATTGGATGAGATTTTCTAGGATTGTACATTTCAGAGGTGATTGAATTTTTTTTTTTGACAAAACATTTAATTTATTGGTTACCATCAGTATGTGAAGATCATTTCAAGCAATATGGCAAAAAATGTTCCAGAAACAAATCTCAGACTGTACCTTTAATGAGTAACACTGGTAAACCTGTTGCTTTCTACCCCCCCAAAAAAGCTTCTGCCCCCATAAACGAGATTGCGAGAGCTAAAGGAAACAACTCACAAGACATTCATTCACATTAGAGACCTCAGCAAATTTTATTTTAAATTCTAAAAAGCCTTTATGAGACCTTTTAAACAGTTTAAAGCTTTAATGTAAGCAATGGAGACACCTGTGAATTAAAAAAGTGAAGTTCAGGGAATACCTGGGGTCTTGTTCACGAGTGAGGGAAAGATGGATCAGGAGATCAATAGGCGGATTGGTGCTGCGCCTGCAGTGATGCGGGCGTTGTACCGGTCTGTCGTGGTGAAGAGAGAGCTGAGCTGGAAGGCAAAGCTCTCGATTTACCGGTGGATCTACGTTCCTACCCTCACCTATGGTCACGAGCTTTGGGTAGTGACCGAAAGAACGAGATCATAGATACAAGCGGCTGAAATGAGTTTTCTCTGCAGGGTGGCTGGGCTCTCCCTTAGAGATAGGGTGAGAAGCTCGGTCATCTGGGAGGGGCTTGGAGTAGACCCGCTGCTCCTCCACATCAAGAGGAGCCAGTTGAGGTGGCTCGGGCATCTGGTTAGGATGCCTCCTGGACGCCTCCCTGGTGAGGTTTTCTGGGCACGTCCAACCGGGAGGAGACCTAAAGGAAGACCCAGGACACGCTGGAGGGACTATGTCTCTCGGCTGGCCAGGGAACGCCTTGGGATTCCCCCAGAGGAGCTGGCCCAAGTGGCTGGGGAGAGGGAGGTCTGGGCCTCCCTCCTTAGGCTGCTGCCCCCGCGACCCGACTCCGGATAAGCGGATGAAAATGGACGGATGTTCAGGGAATCGATGGTGGTTGAAGTTATTGGTAGTTTGGTAAAAGAAAAAAGGGAATGCTAGTTACTGCTCCTTATTGTGAGTTTGCCATGAATTGTGTTGTTTGTGCACAAGTGTTGATTTTTGTCTTCGTGCTATTTTTATTAAAACATCTTTAATAAACTTGTCTTTCTGTTTTGTTAAATCATTTTTAGGAGATAAGACAGTTTAAAGGATAAAGTGAATCATGTGATTTTGCCAGGGCAGATTGTTTAATGCAGGTTTTCAACCATTCAGACATGACTGATGCTTATTTGTAGCTTGTGAAGGAAGGAGGCTCGCTAAGCGTGGATTTATGTTTTAGCTGAGTTTGAAGACTTGATGCAGCAGCGCCCTCTGCTGGCTACTTCTCTAACTTGCATTCTGTTTGGGGTTTTACACATTCAACCACTTTCTTTTACATTTTTGCCTTGCAGGAGGAAACCAAAGTCCTGCATTGACTTGTGGAGCTCCTCAGACGCCTCAGCATCGTGTCTCTGGAGCTGCAGGTTCAGACTCTGCCTGCAGTCAGGATGGAGTGCGTTACTTCAGTGTGGTTTGGTGTAAGGCCAGTAAAAAGAAACACAAGCGCTGGGAGGGCGATGCTGTACTGGTCACAAGAGGACGCTCCGTCTCACTCAAAGATATGGAAGGCAAGGATATTGGAAAGGGTGAGGGCAAAACCCCCTGTCTGGTTGTAGTTGTTTAGCGTGAACTTAAATTTTTTATCCTGACAACATGTTTGTGTTCTAGGCAGTGGCTACAAGGTATCCCAGCTGGCCTCGCTGTCCGAGGGAGAAACGCTGATGATCGGAGGGAAAGAGGTGGAGGTGATGGGAGTTATTTCTGCTGAGGACTTCGCCAAAGGCCGCTGTTTCCAGGACGTCCAAACGGATCAAGCAGAGTCTGCTATAAAGCCCACTCCACCTCTTGGCTTGGCCTCCAAACCGTTCTGCCCCCCTACAATGTTGGGACGAGCAGGGCATCAAGAACCCAAACTAGAGGAGGAACACGCCTGCCGTCCTCGTCACAACCCGCTCACTCCAGGTCTGTAGACTAAACCAGGAGCTTCTTACTTCTGGGAGTTGGATTTTCTCACTTTAAAGTCATCCTTTTTAGGTGCTCTAGTGATGCCCTGCCCCTCGTCCAACCACCAGTGGCTTCACAATAAAGCAGCACTTCCTGTAGTTGATGTAGTTGTGGACCCACACCTGACCACACACCTGCGACCCCACCAGAGAGAGGGCCTCCTCTTCCTCTACGAGTGTGTTATGGGCATGAGGTGACTCTAAGAAACGTCCTTTTTATCCTGAGTTGTTAAAAATTCACCACTTTTGTTGTGAATCCTGAGGGATCGCTTGTATGTGTCTGTGTTTCAGAGCCGTGGGTCGCTACGGCGCCATCCTGGCTGACGAGATGGGGCTGGGGAAGACCCTTCAGAGCGTGTCTCTGTCCTGGACGCTGCTCAAACAGGGGCCTTATGGTGGGAAACCAGTTGTGAGGCGTGTTCTTGTGGTTACACCTGGCAGCCTTGTGCAGAACTGGAAGGCAGAGTTCACCAAGTGGCTGGGCCGTGAGCGAATCAACGTTTTTACTGTGGACCAGGTTTGGAGAAAGAGAAAGTTTGTTTATCTTTAAGTTTAGGGCAACAAGAAGGGTTATTTCCTCTCCAGCAGGTGACTTTTAGCTCTTCAGTCAGTTTCTGCAGCTTTTTCTGAAATGCTTGCATACTGTAAATAAAAGAATTGCTTTTGTTTAGCACAAATACATTCATTGTTTGTAATTAACATTTTGTTTAGGAGCACAGAATAGAGCAGTTTGTGTCCTCTCCTCTGCACAACGTTCTCGTCATCAGCTATGAAATGCTGCTGCGCTGCCTGGAGCAGGTACAGTAGCTTCACCTTGTGTCGCTCGTTTAGGTGTGCGTTTTAGAGACGGTTATCTTCTTTATCTTTCAGATCCAGAAAGTGGAGTTTGGTCTCATTATTTGTGATGAGGGTCACAGGCTGAAGAACAGCAGCATTAAAACATCATCTGCTCTCAGCAGCCTCACCTGTAATCGTAGAGTCATTCTCACAGGTACTTGGAGCTGAGGTAAATCTGAAGAAAACTTTCCTGAGACGAGGAGTTTTATAGCTAGCTTTCTTTATTCTAAGGGACGCCAGTACAAAACGACCTGCAGGAGTTCTACGCCATCATAGAGTTTGTTAACCCGGGGATCCTTGGGTCGGCCACTGCTTATAGGAAGGTGTATGAGGAGCCCATTCTCTGCTCCAGACAGCCATCCTGCTCAGAAGTACACCACCTTTGATTCCTCTTTGTTCGTCATCTTCTGTTGCAGAAACAGTTTTAACTTGTCTTGTGTTTGCTGCTGCCTGAAGGAGGAGAGAGTTCTGGGAGAAGAGCGAGCGGCTGAACTCTCCCGCCTCACCGGCATGTTCATTCTGAGGAGGACACAGGAGATCATCAACTGCTACCTGCCTCCTCGTCTGGACTGGACCTTGTTCTGCGAGCCGTCTCCTCTGCAGCAGCTCCTGTACAAACACCTGCTCAGCCACCGAGTCTTCAGAGCCTGCCTTCAGGGCTCCGGTCAGACCAACACACCCCTGGCCTGCATCACTGCTCTGAAGAAGCTCTGTAACCATCCTGGTTTGCTCCACACCACCATCAAGGTTCAATAATGGAAAATCTGATTCTCAGTGAGAAAACAACACACAGCTGGTATTTTGTGTGCTTATTTTAAGATTTGTGTTGTTATTTCGTAGGAGAGAATGGACCGTGGAAATGTGGAGAGTTCTTTATACGATGGCCTTGCAGATCTCTTCCCAGAATCCTATTCTTCTGCAGGATTCAGTACGGCTGATTCTGGAAAACTGATGGTTCTTTCAGACCTGCTGAGTGCAATCAGACAGCTCAGCCCCTCAGACAGGTGTGTGTGTGTGTGTGTGTGTGTGTACGAACACACTCTATACTCTCTGAGCATCTGTTTTGGTATAACATGCGTGTCCCTGCAGGGTGGTTCTGGTGTCGAACTACACTCAAACACTCGACTTGCTCCAGGACCTGTGCGTACACACGGGCTACACGTTCTGTCGGCTGGATGGCCACACCCCCACCAGCCAGCGCCAGCGACTGGTCGACAGTTTTAACAGCCCCTACTCTCAGAACTTCCTGTTTCTGCTGAGCTCCAAAGCAGGTGGGGTGGGGCTTAATCTGATCGGTGCTTCCCATCTGGTGCTGTACGACATCGACTGGAACCCTGCCAACGACATCCAGGTGAGATGCACCTGTATAATCATAAATGTTCTTTTAAAAGTCAGTATGTGACTCTGTCCTCGTTTTTCTTACCGGTAAACATCAAAACTGGGACAAATGCCCCTGCAAATTGTTTAATAAGTAAATGACAATTTTTCTGTTTCTATTTCTGTGTTTAGACCTCTGGGATTTGCTGTTAAAAAGCTAAAACAACAAATAATTTTGTTTTTCTGCGTAACTAAAATAATCTACACGTATAAAAGCCCTCTTGTGTATACACCCCCACTAGATGGCAGTCTGTTAATTTGTCCTTAATCTGAAAGTTTTCCTGCTGTGACTGTGTCCAGGCCATGGCTCGAGTATGGAGGGATGGACAGAAGAAGACGGTGCACATTTACCGTCTTCTCACTGCAGGCGAGAATACAGAAGCAACAGAAATGAGTCAGAAGGTTTAACCTGATCTCTGTGATCTGAAGTTTCACGTGTGTGTGTAAATGCATCGCAGGTACGATCGAGGAGCGCATATTTCAGAGGCAGGTGTCCAAACAGGGGCTGTCGGGGACTGTGGTTGATTTGGGAAAAGGGGCGGAGCACACAAGTTTCTCCACCAATGAGCTCCAGGATCTTTTCAGCCTGTCCGACACACCGTGTCTGACTCACGACCTGTTGACCTGCGGGTGCAGCATGGACGGTTCAGCCAGCGGTAAGCTTGTGGACACGCCAAGGCCACAGCTCTTTTCCTGCAAATCCCTCACTTTACTCATCTTCCTCAGATGCGGCGGTGGAAGAGGCGGAGCCTGTCTCTGACAGACCGTGCCAGCTCGGTCGTCAAGGTGACCGTAGGGGGGCGGCACAGAAGCCTCTGAGCATGTCTGAGCTCATGCAGTGGAGACACTTCTCTGGTGACACACACACCTTCTCAGACCCCTACCTCGATCACGCACGAAGCCACATCACCTTCGCCTTCCAGACCACCGTCTCTCACGGGTCTCAGTGAACACGTTGTGGACTGATTCACACACACTCGCTGCATTTTTATTTGTATTCTTCATGATTTCACTACACAATGCTGTTTCCAACAGTATTTTCTAGAGAAATCTGCAGTCACGTCTTAAACTTTTCCCTCTTTTCTTTATTTATTTGATGTAATTTAATGTAAAATTCCTAAAAATAAACGTTTTTCTAAAGGAGTGTACGTAAAATAAACTTTTTTGGAGTTTGGTCCAGTCATAACAGAGGCGTTTATCAATGCAGTTATTTTATTTCTCATATAGTCGACACAATCCTTTAGATTAGAGCGTTTTTTTTAGAGTGGAAGGATTTAAATATTTGTGGGTGGCGTGGAGAGAGAGTGCGCCCAACCAGCCACTTATATAAATGAGTTGACTGTGTTTAAGTGTGTCACCGTGAGAATGAAGGCAGTCGAGGGCCCTGGTGCTCACAGCTTGAATTGTTGTGCATTAATGTCACAACTTGTTATGCAACGACCTTACACGTTAGCTTTCAGTGAATCTGCTGGCTGTTAGATGTGGGCCATGCTGTGAACTCTTCAGTCTGTTATTTTGGATAACACTGGTCTGTTCATGCCCTTCAACACAAAGCTGCTGCGTGGGCGTTACAGCATGTAGTTTGTGTGGATCTCAGTGTTCGTGTGTGTGTGTGTGTGTGCGTGTGTGTGTGAGTGATTGGCGTCCTGGTCTGTCGGATTTGAGCGAGCTTCAGCACGATCTGAGCATAATTATCATTTATCCGACGTGCATGATTGTTAGGCAACGTTTGTTGTGTGATAACCGGGTCTCTGGGATGTCAAACTTTAGCTTTATGCGTTTGGCGGTTGTGGCGGTGTGGCCTGTTGGTGATGTGTCGGAGGCTGCCTGGTAATTATGGAGACACTTGCTGCTTCTTTGTGGTCACAGTGGGAATTCAAGCATTTAGTCTATTTTCTCTGCTACAGTTCAGACCTGTTGGATTATATTAATTAGTAGGGATGTAAGAAAATATTGATATGGCCATATATCGTGATATTTTTTCCTGCGATATTATATCGATATTCACAAGCCATGTTTAGAAGTTTTGGAAGAGTTTGCATGCAAACACATTTGTGTATTTTCTTTTCTTTTGGTGCAATTCAAACGCTGACCACTAGTTGGCAGTAGTGTTGCCGCCTTCACTCTGATGGAAGAAGAAGCTCTCTCTCTCCAACCATAATAGACTGTATATGGTCGACTCACCTTAGCTCACCGATGGCTGAAGAGGAGAAGATTCATCCAGCCCCTTCAACTTTCAATTCAGTCTAAAAAAATCACTAATATCGTCTGGCTGAATATATCGTGATATATCGTATCGTCTCCCCTGTATCGTGATACGTATCGCCAGAATTTTACCAATACACATCCCTATTAATTAGTAGTTTTCTTTGTAATATTTGGCATCAGCTCACCTGTTTCAGGTATTCAAACCCACTAATGAGGCTGCAGACATAGTAGTGGTTACTCTAGCACGAGCTACGCTGTAAATCTAAATGTTTCCAGCCTGAGTCTTTATTTCATTAAGCTGCAAAGTGTGAAAATATTGACGGATCACACAGAGCTTGATAGATAAATTTGTCGAAGCCAGTTGGCCCTCTCACTCACAGAATGGAATCAGGTTTGTAAACTGTTGGTCAGCTCTGAAGGGATCAGAAATGCTGGAAATCCGTAGATCCAGGGTTCGACTTTCACAGAAATCATACTCATGATGTCAGCTTCTTTCTCTTTAGACGTGTCCCTTCAGATGTCTACACAGCCAGTCATCTGTGTCCATTTAGTCATGTCTTCTGCATCCTCTACCCTCACACCAACTAACATCATGTCCTCTTCTACTGCATCCATCAATCTCCTTTTTGGTCTTCCTGTCAGCCTCCTGCCTGGTTTCCAACCTCAGCATCCTTCTACCTCTGTAATCATTGTCTCCTCTGAACATGTCCAAACATCATGTAAGAAAATATCGATACACTGAAATATTGCAATATATTTTGTGTTATGATACTTAATCAATGTTTAAAAGCAGTGTATCGATTTTTTTTGTACCCTAACCAATACCCATCCCTAGTTACTGAACAGACCCAAATCTACATAAAACCCCTCTGTTAAAGCGACATATGAAGCCACAGGAGTTCATGCAGAATTATTAAGAATCTGAACAAAATGTCATTGTGATTAAAACTAACCTTTGACAGAAATTAGCTGTGACTTAGCAACGATCGCTAAGCAACATCTGGTTTGACTTTAGCAGGAGGAGGATGTTTGTTATTTCAGAGCAGTCAAGGTTTTTCTTTTTTTTTGCTTCTTGTTGACATTGTTATTGGACACGTGTCCGATAGATGAATGTCACTCGTTCAAGCAGGATATTGATCAGCATCAGCAGCCTCTAACTGTCACAGAGGCTGATGGGAACATACAGTAGATTTTACATCTGGGTACTGAGTACATCTCTGTACTCTCAGTTCTCTTTAAGCTGACACACAACTGGTGACAGATAGGAAGGACTGGAAAAACCCGACTGTACAGATGCATAACGGCCAATTATCTGGTATTAACCAAGGGGTCTGACATTAAATCTGCACATATTCACATCTGTGATCTAGCATCACGTCTAAACTCCAGATTTAGTTTCTGCAAGAATTCAGTTTTCCCAGATGTGCAGTGGAAATGAAGGCTAGTCCTCCATGCTCCAGCTCCACCATAGATGGATGATATTGATTCCTACTGTGTCACCATTTTACATCGTTTCTCCCTCCTCCACTGATCTCCTCATAAATAGTTCAAAAACAGAAATAAAACTGTCCAGTAAGTTTAATAGGATAGACTTGCATCAGGTTTTAAAATATAATTTAATAAGCAAAAATCAGGAATTAAAATAAGGAATGTTAAACTCAAATAAAACGGAAAGTTTTATCCCGTGTTCAGATCATGTCTCTCAGTGAAGAGCATTCATCGTGTTTTTGAATCAATGCTTAATGTTATAGTTTGGGTTTATACTTTTAATCAGACAAGACTAGCTGATGCACTTCTACTGATTAAATCCAGAAATGTGTAACACCTTCTGACTGTTGTAACAGGTTTAAGCTGGGATAGGCTTATGTTGGCAAATTAAATAAAATTTTGATAACAAAAAAATCCACAATCTCATGTAAAATTGCAATATCTTTGCTACCACATCAGGTTTTGGCACAATCCATGAAATTGACAAACTTCAACTCATTTTTCTTGCCTAAAGCTGATTAGCTGCAGCCTTATTGAGTAGGAGGGACTCCAATAGTTCACCAGTTGTAGATGAACATCCAGAAATTACTTTGAGGCTTTCATTTTCATGGGACAGCAGTCGCTCAGCAGGTTGTCCAGTAATCGGAAGGTTGCAGGTTCGATCCCGGCTCCCCCCGTAGAATGCTGCTGTTGTGTCCTTGGGCAAGACACTTAACCCGCCTTGCCTGCTGGTGGTGGTCAGAGGGACCGGTGGCACCAGTGTACAGCAGGCCTCGCCTCTGTCAGTGCGCCCCAGGGCAGCTGTAGCCACGATGTAGCTCATCCTCACCAGCGTCTGAATGGGTGGATGACTGAAGCGCCTTGGGGGGTTGTAGAACCCTAAGAAGGCCATTTACCATAAAAATTTGTTCAGTGGTTCAAGAGATGCTTAGCTAATGAATGCACACAGACAGGCCAATATATTCATGTCCTGTTGGAGATGGGTGATAATGAATCAGCATAATTGATACCATTTCACAATAAATCTCCCTTTTAATAATGGCTAGTAGGTATTTTATAGGTATGTTGATAATCTAACAATTTCTAAATGATACCTGCTTTTTACACATTTATTAAAAGTCAACTGCACTGAATTTAAAAAAAATTATTTCTGATTCTAACGGGTCGCTCTGAGTTTCACATGAAAATAGTCTCCTCCACCTATCTCCTGCATTAGCTTCTGATAGAAAATAGAGTCTAGGTGAAACTCTAGGATTAGAAAATCCTGACAGATCTACGTCACACTGTCACTGAACATTCATGGACTCACCCATCTTGACTCACGACGGGGAAGGCTGTTGTTGGTTTAGCGTCCAGGAAACAGCAGAGAACGTCTGGGCTAGTAGAAGCTAACCGTTAGCATTAGCAACTCCACCACACAGCAGAACTCCTCCAGGCTTGTGTTATTGGTGGAGATAAAACATCAACGTTGCAGAGCAAACAGAGTCAGTGGTAGAGTCGTGTTGCTGTTAGCCAATCAGAGGAGAGATGTCCACATATCAGGAAGTACGACTCCAGATCTGGAGCTGAACTCTGGCTCACTTCTAGTTCCTAAAACAGGCGCACCTGAGCTTTTTTCCCCAGTGTACGACTTACAAGGCATTCATTCCTATTATAGACCACTGCAAAGTATTAAAAATATGAGTAAAGATGATCTTTAAGGGCGGGAACAAGACAAACTAACTGGTTTCTTGCCAAATCTGTTGACCTATTTTTCTAGAGTTGCTATAATAAACATTTCTGTTACTACCTTTAAGCACAATGAGCATTTGGAAAACATGTCACTATCAATGACTGTTAAACATTTATAAATGGCAGTTTTACACTTTAAAATGAGGCTCCTTGTGATAGTTGTGGATATTTATGATGAAATGATAAAGTGCAAAATTAGATGCTAAAAATGCTCATTTGTTTACAAGGTGCAACTCAATAGATTTAGCTTTAACCAGTCAGTCTCTCTGCCTTAGTTAATGCATATTAAACACTTTAATGGTTTATAAATCAACAGATGAATAAGATATTTATAATCTATTAGTCATTTATAAGTAGAGCCTTTTTGTAAATTAGTGCAGAAAAAATAAAGAAATCATAATAGAAACGGTTAGAAGTGATGATGTTTTAGAGGTCCAGCAGCTGGAGGACACTGCTGAATAGTTTCTAAGCTACTGAAGCAAGAATATGTAAAGAAAACATGAAAACTACAAATTATTACAAGCTTCTACATAATGTGTGTTGTTGTGACCTTGATGGCAGAAAAAAGACATTGTCCATCCACCAGTGAGAAATAAAACACTTTATTAACCTCCCCAGCTCACGCCTGAAGAGAAAGAATCGGAGGACAAGGTCGCTGCAGCAGAAACCTTCAGGCAAAAGCACCACCTTCCTCCTCTGGAGTTGAACAGCTTTCACCTTCTGGCTGATCATAAATGAACACGTTCTGAGAAAAAGGGCCGCATGAGGCAGCGTTACAAATCCTTTACTCGTTTTTCATTAAAAGTGAAATCTGGACAATAATGCAACCTCATTCCCTAAAAATAACTTCAGTTACAATCATTTTAAATATAATATGTTAGTAGTTTACCTTAATAAACATTGTAGACTCTGTTTTACAGTGAAGTTGGGCTGTGGTCAGCTCTAGCCCTGATAAACATGTTTTTTTTTTTATGCTGATCGAAAGAACGAAACAGAAAGAGGTCACCTCTCACTCAGCATCGTCAACAACAACACCACCACGCTGCTGCCCGTCTGCAGCCAGCCTGGAGCCCCCTCCCGCCTGGTTCCATTCCAGCACTTAACAGGATTTTTATGTCGCCCTGTCATCTGTCCGGCAGATCCGATCAGAGCTGTAATACGCAGCAGCAGCTCACACAGATGAGCCCACAGCCTGATGCAGAAGTCTATAAAAAACAGCTGAGAAAGTAGAATAATCCCAACATTTCTCTATAAAGCCACCCTGCACTTGCCTGTGTGTTCTCCATCTCTACAAATCCTTCAGCCAAATAAAATCAGATGTTCACATGCTGAATCGCATCGCTGGACTCTGATTCAGAAAACACTCACAGTTTTAATCCAGTTCGTAGTTTCTGTGCTTCTGCCGGTAGGTCCAGGATTAAATATTAAAAGTATCAGAAATTCCTAACAGGATCCTGTCAGTATATTATTGTCTAAAGATAAGACATTCCCCCAGTGTCTTTGGTTACATGTAATAAATCTGTATAGTCGGTGCCATGTTGATTCTTTGATATCAGACTCTGTTATCAGTTATGAACCACACCTTCCACCTTAGGGCTTTATCTCACATGCTCTAGCTCACATCCTCGCTGAAACATTTGCATTCATTTATAAAACTCACCTGAATCCAAATATATAATATTAGTTACACAGCTTTAGATTTTATCTCTACTCCACACAGATGAGGGTTGGGGAATAACGTGTTCCTATCTTAGCCCAAGTTGTAAAATGTGTTCATTATCTTCCAGAAGCGAAGTTATCCTGTGAGGAACTCCTTATTCTGCACTTTAGTGCCAGTTTTAGCAGTTTGATCATTCTTTAAATCCCTATAAATCGATTATTAACATCAGAGATATCAGATTTTCTTTAGATTTTCCAGGGAGGGCCATGGCCACCTCTTGGAGGCGCCACTGCAAAATAATATTGACAATATTATAATCTTATGTTAGGAATGCAATAATAAATTTTATTTCTTCAAAATCAAAATGTATGGTTACCTGAGTCTATAAGACTCTGAAAAGTATTTATTTTATGTGAAACTTTTCTTTTTTTAGTCAAGGCAGCTTTATTTGTATTGCACATTTCATACACAGAGGCACTTCAATGTGCTTTCCAGTAGCAAGAACAACAAAAATCAATGTGATTAAAATACACAAATTTTGATCAAATTAAATACACAAATTGATTTCAGATTTAAGAATCGGATAAAAGGCAAAGATAAAGGGTGCGCAGTTACAGTGCAGAAGATGCAGCATAAGAAACAATCATTCATAGGCTGATGAATACATGAAAACGTTCAATTTTGATTTAAAAGTTACAAGAGTTGGGGCACATTTGAGGTCATGAGGAAGCTGATTCCATCTGCATAGTAGCTAAAAGCAGCTTCACCCTGTTTGGTTTTAAAGCAATTATGCAAAATTAAAGTCCATTTTTTGGTGTGACATGAGTTTGGTATCAACACAGAAAATAATGTGCCTGAATCTGTAATAAGCCATGCATAAAACGATTAATAACAGGTTAAAATTCTAATAAGTAATAAAAATGAAAAGTTCCCTGTTAGAAAACATCTTAGCAGAGAAAGAGCATGTTGCATTGACGTGAACAACATGTAGATGTGGTATAATCTGTGATTCTGGACACCCCACCCCCACCCCCCGACCTAGATGGACCCTCCACTCCACGCCCCCTTTAGGGAAACCCCCCTCTGAGCTTTTATAGAGACGCCTCTGGATCAGAGCAGAGAGGGAATCATCGGGAAGACTCCAAACACTCCAGCTGGAAAAGTCGCTCCGGGATTTCAACAAATCTGATTTTAATGCGTCTCTGGAAACCTTCTGATCACTCTTTCATTCTGGATTGTTGCGATAACTAAAATCTACAAGAAAGATGTGGAGAAATTCAGCTCTTTATGTAATTTATGGGATGATTTAGTCGCAAATATAAATAAAGTGGATCAAAAACGACTTTTAAGATTAAAACAGGTGATTTGGTTTAAATTAGTTATTTAAACCCTAAAATAAAGGTTAAACCCATTAAGCAGCACCATGCTGTCCAGCGTCCGCCGCCACAGCCTCCGTCTGCAGACCGAGCTCCACCGGTGGAGCATCTGCGACCCGGGCAGTCACCTCGTCCCGGACGGTCTCCTGGCCCGGGTCCCCGCCTGCATCTCCCGCTCCAAGTCCTGCACCAGCTCCGCCGGGGACTCGGACGGGAGCCGCGGGAGCTGGTCCTCCTCAGACTCCGTGATCTCCTCTGACTCAGCCGTGGAGCCGGCGGAGCCCGGGAGCCCGTACCGGGTGGTGCTGCTGGGGGGCAGCGGGGTCGGCAAGACGGCGTTCGCCAGCATCTTCGCCGGGGCGGCGGACAGCATGGACAGCGACGACTGCGAGCTGTGTGGAGGTAAGTTAGACAAGCTGTTCTAGGATCAGTTTGTTTTATATCTGATTCAAAATGTTTTAAAACCTTTTAGCTGCGCTGCAGGAAATATAGTAGTGTTTTAATAGTTTATTAATGCTTAACAATGCACTAAGTAACGTTAATAAAGGGACCCTTATTGTAAAGTGTTACCAATAGATTTAATAAGGTGGCTTAAATGAATTCTCAAAGATCTGCCTTTAAAGTGGCACAGTTCAGGGACGGTTCTAGGAGGGGGTCCAGGACGGGCAGTGCCACCCTTGTGCCCCCCCTGCTGAGGGCAGAGCCTAGGCATTAATAAGTACTGATTTTATTGTGATAATTTAGCCTAACGTGAGATGTGGAACCAAAGCACGTGAATACATTTATCTGAAATTGAAAGATGCTGAGGCAAATTTTTCATGTTACTGATACAGATAACTAATATTTTTCCCAAATAGTTATGTTCTGAAACTTATTGTGTATCTAAAGCAACTATAACTGAATTCTTATATTTTTTACACACTAAAATTTGAAAGACTTAAAGGCAACGTTTATAATGTTACAAGGGTGCCTCTAACAGAGCATGCCCCCCTCTAATGTTAGTCTAGAACCTCCCCTGCTATAACTCTGTGAATGTACAAATATAAAGTTCTTTTTTTTTCTTTTCTATTAGATGAAGTGTGTGAGAAGGAGATTGAAGTGGATGGAGAACCAGCAACTATAATTCTGTTGGACACCTGGGATGCAGAGGTGAGATTTAAAAAGTTGGAGCTCACTGGATGATGCATCACTTTCTGCATCATTTGATCAACTATTTGTTGTTTGCAGACTGACAACGAGTGGTCTGTGGAGCGCTACATGCAGATAGGCGATGCCTACTTGTTGCTGTACTCTATAACTGACCGAGCGTCGTTCCTGAAAGCCTCAGAGCTCCGGATAACGCTGCGACGCTTCCGCCCTGCCCGCCACACCCCAATAATCCTCGTGGGGAACAAGTGTGACCTGGTGAGGCGCAGAGAGGTGTCAACAAATGGTGAGGATGCACTCACTCGCTCCGTGTGGTGTTCAGGTGTAAAGACAGCAGACTTAACATTTGACCTTTTGTGTTTCAGAGGCTCGCGCTTGTGCTGCTGTGTTTGACTGTAAGTTCATAGAGACCTCAACTGCCATGCAGCACAACGTCTGGGAGGCTTTCTACGGCATCGTGCGGCAGCTGCGTCTGCGCCGAGACTCCAAAGAAGACAACAAACGTCGCAGGAACGTCCACTGCACCGCACGCCGCGAGAGCCTTCCGATGAAGGCTCGGCGTTTCATTGATAAGGTGGTTGCAAAGAAGAACCCCAGCATGGCGTTCTGGCTCAAATCCAAGTCCTGCCACAATCTGTCAGTGTTGTAAACAATCTCCAGATGTGCAACAAACATCTGAGCAGTTCATCAAGTTAAAAAGCTGCTGAGGAGACAAAAGGGGACGCCTGCTTCTGAGGAACAGTGAGTTGTATGGCTCAGTCCTCACTGGTGCTCACCATCCTCCCTGCATTCCACCTGGTCAGGTGGTGGGTTTGTCAGGTGTTTGCAGCAAGTCCACTCTACCGTCATGTTGATGTGTTCAGTCTGATCCAGACACGGTGGACAGCAACCACAACAAAATGATGCAAGTGGACGTGTCGGGACAGATGTTTGAGAGGTCCGCGGATGGAAACTAAGAAAAAGGAGTGAACTGTTTTGTGCTCTTTCTATCTTTTCCTCTGATATTTGCCAAATTCTTTTACTTCCATCCCTAAGTGCTGACATTACCGTTTGTGTTACATTAAACTCCGATGACATCTGTGATATTTGATTTCATACGTTTATATTCGTGTTTTTGCTGCTTGTGAGTAGCTTTAGCCCTTCTCAGTGAAATAAAGTGACATTTTAGTCAGAAGAACGAACAACGGGCTCTTTTGTTTGTGTTTTCGTTTTTACTTCTAAGAAATCAAAGTGAATCATGAGTCATCTCAGGCACACAAAGCGACCCTCTGACAGGCTTTAACAGTGACAGCTGAGCTGATAAAGGATGAGTCAGGTAGTGACGGTAAGGAGCACAGTCCCCCCCCCCCCCCCCCCCCCCCCCCCCCCCCGTCAGGATCTGGGTTATAGAGCAACTAAAATGTCATGACTCATCATCTAAGAGCCCAAACTGATGAAGTGTTAGGAAACGTGTTGCCACGGTAACGTTGAGAAGAGCCGGTGCGTACCGAGGCAGATGGCGTTGGGGATGTTGGCGTTGGGATGGAGTAGCCGTGTGGACGACTCGTCTTTTACATAATCCCATCTGAATCCACGCCTTCTTTAACACTCCACCAGACGTAGGCTTCGGTGGAAAAGCAGGTGGATCACTTGCTGCCTGTTTTCCTTCAAATCTACAAAATTCCCTGTAAACCCTTCATCTTGGATGTGTGATCCGATCATAACAAGATAAACGCTTCTCTTGAGGCTTTTTTAAGATAAAGGTGGAAACGTTTATCAGCAGTCACCTCACAAGCCTTGACCTGCTGCATCGCCCAGATGACCTCTGAGTTTTGGATTCTTCTGCATTCATAACCTTCCAGTGTCTGCGTTCTCACACGGCTCCTTATCAGGTGTGCCACTAATGGAACATCTGACAGGATAGTGCCGCGGTGCAGAGGTCAAAGTCTGAGAGGAAATTAGAAAGTTTACCCAAACCTAGACAACTTGACACTTGTTTAAATCTCTTTTTTTTATAGTTTTAGATTCGCTCAGATGCTTTTTAGAATTGTTTTCTGGCTGTGATTTCATTAGCTGGTTCATTTCCTTTGCCATGAATAAAATCCACAAGTGTTTGCGTTTAAACGTAAAATCTGTGTCTAATAATAAATTATATTGTGTTTGTCTTTCACGGCCCTCACTGTCTCTATCATTGTTCGTCTCTTCCTGTCTCTCGTGTCAGCTGCCTCCCAATTGGCCGGTTCAGTTAGCAGGCAGGGTGATTAGACAATCATTAGATTCAATAAAACATATCTGGTTAACTCTTGGTTAACGTTTGACCAGACGGCGTGAAGCTGTTCGGATCACTCTGAGGTTGGACCAGGGACTCGCTCCAGCTCTCCTGTGGAGGTAAGTCGCTTCTGCCGGCTGTCTCTTAGCTTTAGGGTTTGTTGAGTTCAACGATACGTTTTTGGGACGTGAGACAGAAACAAACAACTATAGCTGGTTTTATGGATCGTGAGGAAATCCAGTTGAATACATTTAGATATTTGCAGAAGGACATTGATCTTGACTTGACTTTGGCAGGGCCTAGTGCGAGGCGTCGACCAAGACGGATCTCTCTCTTAGCTTCCGGGGTGGATTTTGACATCTGGGTCTCACATTTATTTTAGCAGATGTGAAGTTTAGTCTAGCAGAGCTCATTCGATCAGTGTGTTAATCTATGAAGGACATGGCCTGAACTTGTTGTTATTCCATTTTCAGTTCAGCATCAGAACGGCTCAAAAAGTAATTTATTTAGTGGAAATCCATTAAAAATGTGGACAGAAGTTAGTAAAAGTGTTAAAACAGGAAAGGTTAACAATTAATGAAGTGCAGAAAATACTTCACCTGATTTATTTAAATAAGGAGGATGGATGAGTGGTTGTGTTTAAACCAGGGCTGTGCAATGAAAAGGTCATCAGTCATGACTCAATGTCACCTTCAAAGAGTCGACTGGTTCTCCTCTTCACTTCTTGAGCTCTAGTTAGTCGAGTTAAAGTTATTTATCGTTTTATTGCTGTAAATTTGAGCTAAAGTGGTTTTTATTGGTAAATAAGCAGAACTCTACATGATGTAGATTCTTGAGGTTAACTGAGCTCTTGATTAGTTTTAGATGAATTTTAGAAGATCGTTGCATATGTTCTTGTGTAAATACTAAAAAAAGCCCATAAATGTATTTTAGAGTCTGTGTGTGTCATAAAGTCAGCAGGGTTACACACTCTGTTGTGACCTTTGCAGCCACGCTGATATCCTGCAGGATCTAGGAGGAACAGCTGGGGGGGTGCTGGCTTTCAGTTTCTCCTCTGCGTTCAGGTCGTTGATTCACCTGGCTGTGAGGGCGGAGCCGCGCGGCTTTCTTTAAGCTCACATTCAGCTCAGAGTGTACTGATAGTGTTCACGTGTGAGGACGCTGAGAATCAGATAAAGCCACAGAGGCGCGTCAGGTTTAAAATGTTCCCTCTGAATGTATCACCTCTGCCTCTTCAACATTTTTGTCTCCCACATCTTCGCCGCCCCTCTCCTTCCTCTTTCACAGGCCGTGGTAATGACACCCATGGTGCATCTGTTGTTGCTCCCATTCCTGTGCAGCATTGTGAGTACATTTCACCACCAACTGCTGCCGATGCTGCTGCTCTCTCACTACATATTCATCATAAATGCACAAATCTGTTAGATCTGCAAATGTCTCTGTGTAATAATGCTTACATCTGTGCTTTGGAAACATGATTAAAATACTAAAGAAGACATTAGGAGGTAGTCTGCAGACTTTGTTCTCCTGCTCTGAGGAGGAAAACTGGAATCCTGCAACTGCCGTCTAATTTTAGATCAATGAGTAACCGCCCTCAATGGTTGACCAGATCCATGAAGAAGAAAGTCGACATGAGCTTAGCTTTACCTTTGCTTCTACTGTACTTGATGACATTTTAACCTTCCTTTCCTGCGCCGCAACAGGTGGGTGGGATCAATTTGGAGGAAAAGAAAGGCCCGTTTGAGAACACGGCGTTGAACGTGCCGGAGGGAACACCTGTACCTTATGCCATTTACCAGGTATTAACCACCAGGGGCGCCTCTTCAGGTGGCATACCAAAACCAGCCAACTTTATTATGCTGTTACAAAAAAAGATACCATATGATGGTTAGGGGATTGCCTTGTGATATAGGCCTAAATTATTTTGGTGCTGAAGCCAGTATCTCACTAGGCTGGAATTGTTTGTGACAAGAAATATATTAACTTGGGAATTCCCACAAATGTCTCAACAACACTCACACGGATTCTCAGTTTCCTTGCATAAATTACAGAGCTTTGCTTTTTTTTTGCTGGAATTTTGAACAAAAAATTCACAAGAGAATTTTTCTCTCATAAAATTCTCTCATCAAGAGCGTCGGGAACCTGTCCCGTTTAGTTTCTGTCAATCAGAAATGTGAGACAACTTTGGAGGATTTGGCAACCAACCTAGGAAACGATGCAACTGAAAAATTATCTGACTTTCTGCAACGAAATTGCAAATAAATTAATATTCAAAACATTTTTTTTCACACATTTGAACAAGATTCACAAAAATTTTTGCAATTTATTGTTGCAGTTTGTACTTGCATAAAAGCATCTTACACATCAAAGCTACGTGATTCCAACTGAAGATTGTGGGTTTTCTTAATCATCTTCTGTAAAACTTGAAAAATTATGATACATTTTTAAATCACATCTGAACAATTGGGTTAGAAAATAAAAAGACAAGGCTAGATGAGGGTGATATTTTTTAGTTTATCAGAAAGGACATGTTAAATAAATCAGTTCTGTAGTGATAATTGCTGCTCAGGGACACAAAACTAACTACTTATGAGCTAATTTCAAACTCGTAATCTTTAAAGGTGTGGTTCACTGAGAAATCATGTTTTAATGATTATCTCTGATTCTAATGGGTCACTCTGAGTGTTTCCTGCAGGCTGAACATGAAAATAGTCTCCTCCACCTATCTCCTGCATTAGCTTCTGATAGAAAATAGACTCTAGGTGAAACTCTAGGATTAGAAAATCCTGACAGATCTACGTCACACTGTCACTTAACATTCATGGACTCACCCATCTTGACTCACGACGGGGAAGGCTGTTGTTGGTTTAGCGTCCAGGAAACAGCAGACCACACTATTCTTTTAACCCGTTTAAAACAGATCGGCCTCTCTGGTGCTGTCCACAGATGGTTCACCTCTTATCTCACAGACAGGACTTTTATGGTGAGTTTAGATACCTGTTCCTCTAGGGTCCATGGGATCACATGTGGTGTGCCCCAGGGTTCAATTTTAGGCCCAGTGCTTTTTAACCTTTACATGCTCCCGCTTGGTGGTGTCATCAGGAGACATGGAGTGAACTTTCACAGTTATGCTGATGATACACAGTTGTACATCTCCGTGTCTCCTGATGACACACAGCCAATGGATGCACTTTTTAATTGCATTTTAGACATCAAGTCCTGGATGGCAGAAAACTTTCTCCAGCTCAACCAGGACAAAACTGAAGTTTTAAGTTTTTCGGTCCTGAGGCTCAGAGAGAGAAACTTTTACCAAAATTACAATCACTGTCTTTTAATCCCTCACAACAAGTGAAGAACCTGGGCGTAATTTTTGATTCGGGCCTGTCTTTTATCCCTCACATTAAAAACGTGACAAAAATAGGTTTTTATCATTTAAAGAACATCGCCAGAGTCCGCCCCATTCTCTCTCGGGCCAATACGGAGACGCTGATGCATGCTTTTATCACCAGTAGAATGGATTATTGTAACGCCCTGCTTTCTGGTCTTCCCAAAAAGAGCATCTCAAGTTTACAACTACTACAGAATTCGGCAGCACGTGTCCTGACGAAGACCAGGAGGCGGGAGCACATTACACCGGTTTTACAATCATTGCATTGGCTCCCCGTATGTTTCAGGATTGATTTTAAGATTCTCTTAATGGTTTTTAAGTGTCTCAATGGGTTGGGACCTTCTTATCTTGCAGAACTTCTTTTACCTTATGAACCCTCGCGGCCTCTGCGCTCCTCCGGCAGCCACCTCCTCGTTATTCCTAAGGTCAGGACACGTACCCACGGCGAGGCGTCTTTCAAGTATTATGGCCCTCGTCTCTGGAACGCGCTGCCGGAGGACCTCAGGGCCACAGGGGACATTCAGTATTTTAAGAGCAGGCTTAAGGCTCACCTTTTTAGCTTAGCTTTTAATTGATTATTGTTATTGTTGTTTGTTAGCATGTTTTAGTTTTACTACATCCTTTAATTTTACAACATATTTTACATTACAGTTGTTCTACTATTTATTTAATATTATTCATTAAATTTTTATCCTTCTTAATTATTTCTACTCAATTACCATTATTAATTTGTATTTTATTTATTTATTTTTATTATTTTCATCCAGTGTTTCCTCTAGGGGGCCCTCTGCCCCGGGAGCGTCATTTGACTACGACGCCCTTGTCCAGAACTGTTGACAAATTGCTCCCGGGTCAGATCGCCCCACCGATGACGTTTCCCAGATCTATGGTTTTTCTGAACTCAGCCAGACGCCAGTGTCTTGTATTCATGATGTGTGTGTGTCTGTGTGTGTGTGTGTATGTGTGTGTGTAAGGGGGATGGGGTTGGCTGGGAGGGGTGGATACTGAGGGTTTTGTGGGGTTATTTTAATCTGTATTGCACTTTGAGCTGCATTCAAGTATGAAAAGTGCATTATAAATAAAATTTGATTGATTGATTGATTGAGCAGAGAACGTCTGGGCTAGTAGAAGCTAACCGTTAGCATTAGCAGCTCCACCACACAGCAGAACTCCAGGCTTGTGTTATTAGTGGAGATAAAACATCAACGTTGCAGAGCAAACAGAGTCAGTGGTAGAGTCGTGTTGCTGTTAGCCAATCAGAGGAGAGATGTCCACATATCAGGAAGTAAGACTCCAGATCCTGTCATTTTCTGCCGCTTTCTGCTGCAGAATACTTGTCCGTGCTGATCCAAGCATTTCTGGGCTTTTTTTGCCCCGAGTACGGCTTGCAAGGCCTTCCTTCCTACCAGAGACCACTGCAAATGTACTGATTAAATGAGTGAACCACACCTTCAATGCTGCTGCATTATTGGGTAAAGAGGAAGGTCCCTCGTGGCATCCAGGTGCATTAAAACCAAAAAACATGAATGAAATGAAACTCAGACTTATGATCAAATCAAAATCCTACATTTTGTAATATAGCTCTGAATCTTTTTACCTCTTTAGTTTCAGGTGACACATGCAGGTGTTAATGACTTCAGGCTGAGCGGAGAAGGAAAGGACAGCATCAAAATTTCAAAGGATGGGTGGCTTTACCTGGAGAAACCTCTGGACTGGTCTCAAGAAGTGCATTACATCATCAGCGTACGATGATCTCTGGCGTCATAAACAAACAGATATTTCCTTGTGACACTTGGTAAAATTTAGTTTGTGTTCTTGCATCCAGGTGGAGGCGTTGGCAGATAACGTAGTAGTCGATGGCCCAGTTGTTGTGACCATAAATGTTTTGGACGTGAACAACAACGCTCCACAGTTCAACCAGAGCAGATACATGGCCACGGTTCGAGAAAAGTCTCCATCAGGTGAGCGTACAAGCTGAGAGGAGGGTAGAACAAAGAAAATCTCTGTTTAATCGTGTTTGTTGTAGAAGAACCCAGATCCAGGTACTAAAGACCCCTGTTTTTAACTACCTAGGCTGACCTGTCGCCCTGTGATGGGAACATAACACTGGTTTTTGGTTTTGTCCTCAGGTGTCGCTTTTACCCAAGTGTTTGCTTCAGACCGGGACGACCCAGAGACCCCCAACGCTCGTCTGAGCTACAGCCTCGTCAGCCAGATCCCCAACAACCACAACATCCTGATGTTTCAGATCGATCACGACACCGGAGCGATCTCCACCACAAGAGAGGGTAGCGCTCTCTCTCTCTCTCTCTCTCTCTCTCTCTCTCTCTCTCTCTCTCTCTCTCTCTCTCTCTCTCTCTCTCTCTCTCTCTCACACACACACACACACACTTGCATGTTTTCACACAGATGAAGCCAGACACAGATGAGCAGAACTAGGTTCAGTTTCTGTGGGAAAGTCTGTAATCTGTCCATTTCTGCCTGTAATCCATCAGAATGGCTCCGGTTTAAAGCCAGATTACACAGATCACCAAGATTAACTCTGATTGGAGACAGATCTCCTACGTTTCACGTGTTGCACATTCTCTGTAGTTTGAGTGTGTGAGTAATTTCTAAATCCTTGATGTTTAATATTAAAACACATTAAACGTGTTTACCAGGAGAACAGATGCTGAAGGCCAGAGCAGGAATCCAGTACAGCAGGGGAGAAGATCGGAGCATCGATGCCCTGAAGACCAAGTTTGAGGAGTTCTGTCCAGTGCAGAAGATCCCTCATGAGGAGAACCCCTTCTTCACCTGCGTGGAAAGAGCAGGTTTGTTCCCCGGGCGTGTCTGACCTTTGACCCTGGACAGGCCGTTCATGCTGGAAAACCCTCCAATGTGTCTGAATTAAAAACTGCATTTTATTTTTACTCCGGTTTTCTTTGATATGAAATTTTGTTTGCTGATCAGAAACGTTTAAGTGTGACAAAAAAAACTGAACGTGGTTTTTGTGTCAATCAGCCAAAATAAGACCCGTCTAAACAAATCTAATGTATAAGAAGAGGAAATGATCTTTTATACAGCTCCTCAGGATAAAAATCACGAGACGCTTCACAAGAACAAAAAGCAAAAATAAAAAAATGTATTTAAAAAAACGTAATAAAAAATTGAGAAAAAGGAAAAATTAAAAATGTGAAGGAAGAAACAAAAATGAAAAAGAAAAGGTGGTACGGGATCCTGAGAAAGACAGAAATGGTAGTGATGAAGAATCAGCAGCAGGTCCCACCAAAGCCACCTGAACAGGTGAGTTTTAAAGGAGACCACTGAGTCCACTGGTCTCAGGCTCAGGGGGAGAGAGCTCCAGAGTCTGGGGGCCACAGCAGCAAATGATCTGTCACCTTTGGTCTTTAGCCTGGTGCGCTGCACAACCAGTAGGCTTTGATCACTGGACCTCAGGGACCTGCTGGGGGTGTAGGCACTGAGAAGATCACCAATGTATGATGGTGCTTGTCCATGGAAGGCCCTAAAAACCAGAACCAGGATCTGGAAATGAACCCTGAAGTTAACCGGCAGCCAGTGAAGCTGGAAGAGGAGCGGGGTGACGTGGGTGTGTTTGGAGGACTTGGTCAGCAGCCTAGCACAGGCATTCTGGACCACCTGTAAGCGTGAGGAGATGAAGGTGTGGAGAACAATCTCCAGTTCAGAGCGGGACAGAATGGGACTCAGCAAAGAAACAGGAAAATGTAATAATGCTGTGTTTTAAATGGCTGATCTGTGGTGTCAGAGGCTTATGCAGGTTTCTGAAGTCCCAGACGTCATCTCAGTTTAAGGATTGTTGCTTGATCTCATGATGACACTGGAAGCTGTTAAAGCTGTTAAACGGTGGCTTTGCTGTCGGTGATTAGTGATGGTAGTGGGATCAGTTGGGTAAAGCTGATGAGTTCAGCCAAGTGGAGACGTTCAGTTCACTTGGCTCTTTTTTCCCTGATCTTAGATATCTTCTTCCTGAGATTCTGATCCAAAGTGTTTCCTTTATTTTGTTCCTGTGGCGTTAAGAGCTGAGGAGGCGTAACGTGGACCCCCTGGAGGACCCGGACTACACCCTGATTGTGCGTGCACAAGACATGGGAGGAGAGTCAGAGACTTCGCTGAGTGGAAACACCAGAGTGCACATTGTTGTGCAGCAGAACCTGTGGGTTAACCCGGGGCCAATAAACATCAAAGAGAACCTAAAAGTAGAATACCCACGGGTTATTGCGAAGGTAAGGTTTTCCCAGATCACACAGATCCTAGAACCGCCCCCCAGTCCAACCTTACGTCCAACAGTCAACCCTTCTGTCTTCATTCAGGTCCAGTCCAATGACCCTGATGCCATCTACTCATTAGTGCAGAAAGAGCGGGAGCTGAAATTCCCATTCCAGATCACAGAGGATGGGAAAATCCTTTTGACACAGGAGCTGGACAGAGAGGACAAGGACATGGTACACCTGGCCTTTTTAACGAATCAACTCTCACAGCACTGGTGCAGAAAAAGCTCTAACTCATGTTTGTGTTTTAGTACATCCTAGTGGTGTTCGCCAAAAATGAACATGACAAAGAGGTGGATCCACCCCTGGAGATTCACGTCCAGGTGGAGGACGTGAATGACAATAAACCGGTGTGTGAACACGAAGAGAGTGTGTTTGAGATACAGGAGGATGAACCTGTAGGTAAGATCTGAAGGCATAGTGTGATATTTACCAGCTCATCATGTTTGTTCAGTCTCAGGATTTGGTGTTTTCTTCTGTAAGCGGGACAAAAATAACACAATGAAAATTGGGGAAAATGTCTGTTTTGTTCTGTCATACATGGTTAATAGATAATATGGACGCTTATATGGATCACATCAATTAACCCTTATATAAAAATGCTGAAACAAAACGTCCTATAGATTTATTATATAATATTTCATAAGTACCAATGTTTACATGAATTACATCCTTAGCTTCAGCCCTCACAAAATATACTCAAATATTTGTGTGTTTCTGAGATTTAACCCCTTTATTACCAGGTTTATGATCAAAACCAGAACTGCAAAAAAAAAAAATGTAAAGAAATGAAATCATTTTTTGTGTGTTATGTCCAGAGGACCTGTTTTGGGGGTGAATGGAATCTGCATTGGAGTGTCACAAATGGGCATAAAAATATTTTTTGCTCACTTTGTATTTTTTGTGTAATGTGGGGCAGCAGTAGCTCAGGAGGTAGAGCGGGTTGTCCAGTAACCAGAGCCATGTTTATGATCAAAACCAGAAATGTAAACAAATAAAAAAATGTAATAATTTTTTATGTGTTACGTCCACAGGATTTGTTTTGGGGGTGAATTTTCAACACCTTGGTGTGTCACAAATGGGCATAAACATATTTTATTTTTTTTTTTTAATGCAGGGTCAGTCATTGCCTCGCTATTTTTGGGGAAAATACGCAATCTAGTGGAAAAGGGTAAAAACCAAACATTGAATGTGTTTGGGAACCCAGACAGAATAATAAAAGTAAAATGATAATAGTTAACCTTATTGGAAAAAAAGATTCACATGGGAGTCAATGGTACAAAAAAACGACAAAGGAGCAGCCAGGAATGCTATAAAATCCTTTTCGCATTATATTTGTAGGAGCGTATAAGGGTTAAATGTACATTTGAAGCAGCAATAAACAATATCGTCCCATTTTACTAAATATTCTCCATTAGAGACAGAAATAGTAAATAGTGATTTATCTGTTCCTCAAATTCAGAGTCAAGTCTTTGCATGAGCTGGTGTGAGTCTTATGTAATTCATCTATGACATAAAACTAATGTTTTATTTTGGTTTGTTTATATCTTAAAACAATGAAAACTATTATATGTTACAGTATGAGGACAAATGTTCCTTTTATATAAAACATTTAAAAATGTTCTTATGGACCTATGAATCATCACAATACAAGCCGTTAACATATATATTTTACATTTGTGAGCGCTTTTGGGTTTAAATCCTGTAGGAAATGTTCTAAACTGTGATCCATTCTTGTGTTTCCAGGCAGCCTGGTGGGACAGCTGTTGGCCCGTGACGATGACCAAGAAGGAACTTTGAATTCTCAGCTGATTTTCACCTTCGAGCCTCAAACAGCGTCCGCCGACTCCAGCAGCTTCGTCATCGATGAAGCTTCTGGGAGAATTCAGTCACTCCGTTTACTGAGAATTAAAGAGCAGCAGGTGTATAAGTTCAGCGTCAGAGTCAGTGATGCAGGTAACGCACGCACGCACACACACACACACACATCTTCTTCCCAGAGCCAAGAACTCGTTGAGGATTATTGTTTAACAGATTTCAGCACGGTTTGTAAAGTGGTCGTCAAGGTGATCGACGTCAACAATGAGATTCCTCTGTTTGAGAAGAACGATGTGAGTATAAACATCACAGCTTTGGCTTTTGGTGATTTTTGGATTCTATTTTAACTGTGTGTGTGTGTGTGTGTGTGTGTGTGTGTGTGTGTGTGTGTGTGTGTGTGTGTGTAGTATGGTAACCGCACTCTGACAGAGGACGCCCCCGTGGGTTCCACGGTTATGACCATCAAAGCGACGGATGCTGACGACCCAGACAGCGGCAGCTCGTTTATCGACTTCCACATCTCTGCTGGCAACGATGGCGAGGTGTTTAAGGTGGAAACGGACGGCAAAGGCGTCGGACATCTGGTCATAGTAAAGGTGCAAAATCTTTTGTTCTTTAAATAAATATATTTAGATATAATATAATATAATATTATATATTATATTATATTATATTATATTATATTATATTATATTATATTATATTATATTATAATATATTATATTATAATATATTATATTATATTATAATATAATATAATATGTTATATTATATAATATAATATAATATAATATATTACAATATAATTATATTATATTATATTATATTATATTATAATATGTTATATTATATAATATTATATTATATTATATTATAATATATTATAATATAATATGTTATATTATAATATATTATATTATATAATATTATATTATATTAGTAACTCAATAATATAAATGAATTGAGTACATATAGAATCTAGTAATAAAATGAACATTTTTCAGTAAGTACCAATGATTGTTTATGTTGCACACAAAAAAACTTTAAATAGTAAATCAAAAATATGAAAAAATGCTAAAAATCCTTAAATTTAAGAAGCTGAATGAATTCATCACCTTAGTTTTTTTTTTACAAATTTAATAAATGAACTCATGTTTTTAACTTAACCTGAGGAGTGTGCTGTTTAAACTCCTATAAAAGAAGACTCATATAAACATATTACATATAAACACTCTGTTTCCTGACACGTCTCCCCCCTCTCTTTGAACAGGCGCTGGACTTTGAGTCCTCTCACACCTACGACCTCCAGATCGATGCTCGAAACCCAGAGCCTCTGATGAAAGGCCTGGAGTACGGCAGTGAGTCCACCGCCGTCCTGTCCGTGTATGTCACTGATGTGGACGAGGCTCCAGAGTTCAGCCTGGACGTCCTGGATGTGACTGTAGCAGAAAACATCACAAAGGGGTCAGTTTTGCTCAAGGTGGAGGCCAAGGATCCTGAAGGGAAAGAGATCAGGTGAGAACCCAGCATCTGTAGTGGTTCAGGAGGACTTTAGATGCTTTTGGAATGTCAGCACATAAACCAACACATGGGCACCCACTGGTCGTGGTGGAGCTGTGATGATTGTGTGTTTGTGTGCAGTTTTAAGATGGACGGCGACCAACAGGGCTGGCTGGAGCTGGACGCTGCCACCGGAGAGATCCGAACCAAAGAGAAGCTGGACAGAGAGAAGCTGGAGACGTTTGAAGTTACTGTCACCGCCTTCGAGACGGGTAAGAGAAGAAGATCCGGTCTGATCATGCAACAGGAATAAATCTGTGCAGTGGTTAATTATGTTGACTTCTCTCTAAAGACAACCCTGAGAAGTCCACTGAGCGCGTTGTTCACGTGCGGTTGCTGGACGTCAACGACAACGTTCCCAAGCTGGTCCAGACTCAGGCCTTCATCTGCATGCAGGACATCAAACCTGTCCTCATCATGGCCCAGGACGGGGACAGCGTCCCTTTCTCACAGCCTTTTACTTTCGCCTTCACCAAGAAATCTCCCAACTGGGAGCTGCACACTATCGACGGTACACACTCGCACACACACACACACACACACACACACACACACACACACACACACACACACACACACACACAGAGGATGGGGCAGACTCTGATTTATGTTTCTTCTCTTGTGTCTCAGGTACAACGGCTGAAATTCGTCTGAAGAAGAAACCAATCAAAGAAGCGACTATCCCGCTCAACATCAACATTTTGGACAGCGCAGGTTTAGGAGTAACACAGTTATTTGAAGGTGAGTTCAGTTATATCAGGTTTTACCAACAATCAATTAGACTCAGGAGTCTTTTTATTGTGTTGTTAAAGACGTGGAACACTGAAAAACCATGTTTTAATGATTATTTCTGACGCTAACCGTTAGCATTAGCAACTCCACCACACAGCAGAACTCCTCCAGGCTTGTGTTATTTGTGGAGATAAAACATCGACGTTGCAGAGCAAACAGAGTCAGTGGTAGAGTCGTGTTGCTGTTAGCCAATCAGAGGAGAGATGGCCACATATCAGGAAGTAAGACTCCAGATCCTGCCGTCTTCTGCTGACCTCTGCTGTGGCTCACTTCTAGTTCCTGAAAGCTTTTTTCCCACAGTGATCGATTCACAAAGCATTCATTCCTACTAGAGACCATGGCAGATTGATTAAACGAGTGAACCACGTCTTTATAGTTTGTAAAGTGTTATTTTTGTGTCCAAAGTTAAAGTGTCGATCCTTCCTCCTGTTGGTTAGTGAGAGTCTGTAACTGCACGGAACTGGGCCACTGCTACATCCCACCAGACGGACAGGGATTCAAACCCGGACTCGGAACCATCATTGGGATCCTGGCAGGTGTTCTGGGATTCTGCAGTAAGTCCGACAAACACATCATTCAAGTCAATCACCTGCTCAAATCAGTGGCGACCCTAGAAATTTTTGAAAAGGGGGCCGGTGAAAGTTTGTGGGTGGCACACTAAATTGGCCCCAGTGGTAACTCTGGGAGGGCTTAGCCTGTAGCTCCGTCTTTCTTTTTCATTAAAAGACAAAATTTCTATGCATCAAACACATTTCAGATAAAAGGCTAAATTTCAAACAGTTTTCTCAGATATTGTTTGGAATGGTAATTAGTTTTTTTGTTGCTGTTTCAACAAAAATATCCCAGAAAATGTTTGGGATTTATGCTTATTTTTTTAAACGATGAGCCTCAGCGACACATTTAAATATATAAATGGTGATTTATTGAATAAAGAATTTATTAAATGATTTATTACAACTTTATTGAAATAAAAGGGGCAGCAGCAGCTCAGGAGGTAGAGCGGGTTGTCCAGCAATCGGAGGGTTGTAGGATCGATCCTGGCTCCCTGCAGAGAATTCTGCTGTTGTGTCCTTGAGCAAGACACTTAACCCTCCTTGACTGCTGGTGGTGGTCAGAGGGACCGGTGGAGCCTGTGCTCAGCAGCCTCGCCTCCATCAGTGCGCCCCAGGGCAGCTGTAGCTACATCGTAGCTCATCCCCACCAGCCTGTGAATGGATGAATGACTGATTGTGTTGTAAAGCGTCTTGGGGGGCTGTAGAACCCTAGAAGGCGCTATATCAAATACAGGCCATTTACCATTTTTTTAGTGGCTTTAACATTTATGCCTTGATTAAAGAAATTTGAAAATGAACATGATTTATTAAGGGGTGTGGGGGTGGTCTTCCCTGGGGGGGCCAGTGAACCCAGCCAGCACACATAGGTGGGCCCCATATGGGATCTGTATGGGCAAGCCGTATGGGTCCCAACAGGGTTTGTCTGTGGTTTCCATGCTGGCTCCACAGGGGTTTACCCGGTGTTTGAGTCAAACTCACTGAAATCCCATGTAGGGCCCATTAAAATCTATCCTCTTTCTGGGCAAACCCCTTATGGGGCCACCATGGAAACCGCGGACAAGCCCTGCTGGGACCCATACGACTTGCCCACACAGATCCCATATGGGGCCCACCTACGTGTGCTGGCTGGGAAGTGGCCCTCTCCGGCCACTCCTTGGGAGCGCCACTGGCTAAAATCACAAGCTTTCATCTGTTTTCTGCTCCCAACATTACCCAACATTGTTTTGTTTTTTTTGCAGTTATTGTCGCCATCGTAGCGATCAAACGCTCAACTAAAAAGAGTAAGAAGAAAGGTCGGAGCGAAGAAGAGGAGCGGAACGCCATGATGTAAAAACATAATTTTTTTTTATTTATATGCAAAAACGTTGCAAAGAATTCTCTGCATGTTTCACGACCGGCCGTTGCACCGGCGATGTGGATCTAAGCCTTAAACGTGTCTCTTCTCACGTTTTTATTGTTTGGACGTTTTTATGGTGCCTTTTACCGTCTGAGCTGTTTGACTGACAGCTAACTCAGGCACATCTACAGCATTAAATTATATATATATGAAGAAATGTTTAGGAAGTCCTTTTTCTCACCCTCCAGTCCCCAGAAATCTACCGAGACCTCACAAACATAAATACGTGCATTGACTTTAGCTTGTTTTATTCATTTCCTTAAACGGCTGATTTTAATTAATAGCTGTTGTGCATAATATCTGATCTCACCAGTCAAGCGCTCACACAGCTTGTTGTTAATTTATTAAAATGACATTCTCAGATGAGCTGCTTCATTAGCAGTTGTATCATTTTCCAGCATTTTTCCATCTCAGAGCCTGTTGTGTTAATAACTGCGCGGTCCTAATGAGCAGTAATGGCTGAGTGTGTTGGCGAAGCGTAGTCACAGCTCGCAATAAAAAACGAACCTGAGAATGTCTTTGGTTTTTGCTTCGTCCATGTGTCTGTTTTATGATATTTTTATGTCTTTGGTTAGTTTTTGCGCTCAGTGAGCATCCTCTCCTTCTTCTTGCTCGTCTGTGGAGGCCACGGCGTCGAGTGATGCTCTGACTCATCCCTCTGACGGTGGGAGACGGGCCGCAGATTGTGCTGAATAGAAAATAGCATTATTGTGGCCTTTTGTGCTGCACAAAGACGCCTCAGCACACAGAAAAACACATGTGAGAGCTGGTGTGTTTGGGGGGGGGCACATGTACAGCCATGAACATGTGTCACGTTTAGATGAGTCACGACCAGCCTGTTGCAGCTTCCAGAGGCCAAACTGAGCCTCATGGTGACCTCAACGTGGAGGCTCCTCGTGGTTTATGTCTGCGCTCCGTCTGTATGGTGTGTATCCAAGCAACACTTTCCACAACACACACACACACACACGAGGATGTGCAGAGGTACTGGAGAGAAGGATGAAGGGTGGATGAGAGGAGGAAAGACGAGTAAACAATGGGATGGATGACCACCTCTTTATTTAAGAACATCACAAAACTCTCTCTTACTCACACTCACACACTCTTTTGTGTTTTTTGTCAGCCATTTAGGGCTTGTCTGCACTACTCCTTATGTATTTATTTCCAGTTAGACATTCAATCCTTCATTTTTACTCCATTATTACATTTTCCCTCTTAGTTATTTATTCAGTTTTAGCTTGAATATAAAAACAATTTACTGAGGTCTCATCTTTTTTACCTGCAGGTATCATCTCAGCAAACTAAAGTTTATTTTGACTGAAACAAGGAAAAGCACTTAGAAGAGTTTCCATGGCAACGTTGATTTTATCTTTGTTTCTAACATCAACATTTTACAGTTATTCCTTAAGCATGCAAATAGTGACCTTTTTGGCTTTCCATAGATTGGATGTTTCCCACTAAACATGTCTTTTGATATATTCAGTTCAGTTTATTTCTAAAGCACCAGTTCGTGACACAAATCGCTGCAGAAAACAACAAATGACAACAGGTCCAGATTCAGGTTAATCGATTTCAGAAAATGCAGTTAAGTTATAAAAAATGATTTATGAAACACCAAATAGTCAAAGTTGCCCAACGAGAAGGAACCAGTGGACTGTGTTGAAGCTTAACTTCAATGCAAGCAAAGTAGGAAGGAGAAAGTGGAAAGGAAAACTGGTTTTTAACAGGAAGAATCCTCCAGAACTGGGATCAGAGTGAGCAGCTGTGGTGGATGTGCTTCGTATTGATACATGCTACTGAGGTCCCTGATCATGTAAAGGTGTAGAAATGATCAATATATCATATAATAATAATAATAATTAGGGTGAGGCTTTAAACCAAGCTTTGATGACTTTGAGAATCATTTTCTTTGTGTGGGACGGTTTTACTCCACATCCTGCATCTTTACGCCACTCAGACAAAAACATCACCAGTCCTTTACAAGCTGCGCCTGCATGATGAATGAGATGTTTACACGAACATTTCAGACGTGTTTATGTTCAGTAAACTAAGTGTCAGCCTGACCCCTTCTGTCAGTGATTTCAACCAAATACGTTTCATCTCCTCTTGGATTTAACAATCTGACTTATTTTACACATTTTATAACATTTTGGGATTTTATTTACTTTTTAAACACAAAAATCTTCTTAAAGGACATTTGTTGTAGCGAGTGTTTTTATTACATCCTTTATTAGGTAAAATGATACATATTTGGTTATCAGACATGCTTCAAACTAAATATTAATTCATATTAAACAACCTGCTGCACATCTTAATTTTACAAGGACATTAATTTCTTATCTTTTATGAAATTTTGCATATTAAAACTGACAAATACAGATTTTTTTATTACTCTCTTCATCAGTAGCATTTGATAGAATCTGAGCCTGGTGCTGCAGCGCCACCTTGTGGCCCAAATGGCCTGAAAGTCATTAGAAAATAAAGTCTAGTGTTGCTGCGTTTATAATTCACCTGGTGACATATTCACCTGTCCTCTGAGACACCTGTGGCCTTAGTGTGTGTAGACGTCCTGCAGCTTTCACACACACAATCTCGTCTTACATACGTTGTGAGGACCGTCATTGACTACCATTCATTTTAGTGACTGGATAATGCCTAACCATAACCATAACCAGTCTATTCCTAACTCTAGCCTTAACTAAAACTAACGAGTAGAGCTCTGTAACATGGTACCAGGCAAAAGGTCCTCACTTTGATGTATAGACAAGTGTACACACACACACACAGAGAGCTTTGTGTTTAATATTTTATTCCATATACAAAACCCCCCCCCCCCCCCCTCCATCAACTACAGTTTCTACATACAACAGCGATGCTGTGTTACACGCTGCTGGATAAACCTTTGATGGTTTTAAATGAACAACATTTTCACACACAGCTAATCCTGTGATTTATGAAGAACTGGAGGAAAAGTGTCTGGTTTCCCTCAGCTGTTAAACAATAAAACAAACGAGGCAAAACAAACTGTTCACCATGCGGACGATGAGCTGTGATGGAGTTCAGAGGGAAGTTAACACGCTGAAAACTTTCTCCAGAGAAGAACCTCGTTTATGTCAAACGTCCTCGTGACTCATCAGCAGCACAAAGCTGCGACAGAGATGGAAAAACAAAAAGCCATCCGCGACTTTCCCGTCTGATGATACATTTTATGTAACAGAATTTTTTTCTTTGCCATCAGATCCGGTTTAGAAACTCTTGGTTAGCGTCACACGGGATCCCACTCATCATCCCAGAGGATGAATAGCATTTATTTAAACAGACGATCAGGTGTTGATTGAAGCAGGAAGAGCCGTTGAAGCACAGAAAGCTGCAGTGACACAGAAACGGTGGTAACAACAATCCCTTCAGAGAAACTGGAAAGTGTCTGAGATGCAAACAAGTCAAAAAAAAAGTGCTTCTGTAACGAACCGCTCCGACTTTACCACTCTGATAAACCCTCAGCTTCATCCTGACCCAAACCTTTTAGGCAGAAATGTGATATCAGCAACACACACGTGTGTGTGTGTGTGTGTGTGTGAACAGCTGCTGAACAAGCCCAGCAGCATAAATAAATTAGGATGACACTTTTAAGAACAACTGACTTTTTGTGCCACTTCATAAATATACAAGTTCTCTTCCATCGTCTAAAAACCGCTGGCCAGATGTTTGGGTGTGCTTCTCTCCAGCGGGACAGCGTGGATACGAAAGCTGTGATTGGCTCCTGAGGCGCTCACGACTGTCCTTCCTGCCTCTGTGCTCCAATCACGTGAGGGTTGAACTGCGTGATGATGATGGTGATGTCATCGCGGTACATGCGAGCCAGCTCCTCGGGCAGCGACAGCATCTTCGACAGCCTCTCGTGGTCCACCGTGCCGAACTCGTTGTTCCCCACGGCGTGGCGCATCAGGTGGGTGGCGGCGTTCTGGTCCTCGAACGCCGACGACATGCGAGCCTTCCGCTCCTCCAGCAGCCCCTGCATTTGTCCCAGAGTGACTTTGTAGCCTCCCACTTTGAGCGGCTGGCGCTGGTGAACCCCCGTTAAATACTCCCCGACGACACGGATCACTTCCTGTCGGTGGAGGGTCTCCCAGAGGCCGTCGGAGCCGATCACCTGCCGACAGATGAGACATTTTTGAAAACTCTGTGGATTTTAATTCATTTATGAACCCAGATCTTCCACCATTTTTCTCAATAGTGCACACATTTATTTAAAACCCATTATTTAACTTTCAGTTTAGATCCCAAATGTTCCTTTAATGAGACTCCTGGTTCAAACACCTGGATAAAGAGTTCATCAATCCTCAGAGCTCACTGGCTCTGAGCCAAAAACCCTGGTGGTGGAGGGAGTCAATAGCATTAGCATCCACTTCCTAAAGATGAGACAAAAGATGTCCACATGTCCTACTTCATCCTGAAGGTGGGAATGCCACGAACTTCAGAGGTCTAAATATTCTAATAACCCTTCCGCTAAAGTAAGACTTAACCCAAGTGGGGGAGTTTAATCATCCGAGTCATGGTTGAGGGAAAGAGGGAGCGGGAGATCAGCAGGTCAGGAAGCTGAGCTTTTATTTGACCGGTGGATCTTCGTTCCAACCCTCACCGGTGGTCATGAGCTTTGGGTAACGACCAAAGGATCAAGACTGCAAAAAAACAAGCAGCCAAAATGAGTTTCCCCAGGATGGAGGCTGGGCTCAGCCTGAGAGTCAGGGTGAGGAGCTCAGAGGAGAGCCGCTGCTCCTCCTCCAACACTGAGGAGAAGAACCAGCTCAGGTGGTTCTGGCGTTTGGTTAGGACACAGGTTCCTTTGGCAGCAAGGCCTCCAGGTCGACTCATGACACACTGGACAGATTACATTTCTAGGCTGGTCCCACTAGGAGCGAGTGGAAGTGGCTGTGGAGACGTCAGTCTGCTGGGAATTCTGCCCCCGTGACCCAGACCCAGATAAGCTGAAGGCGGCGAGAGTGAGAGACGTGGTTCCTAAAGAGCTGTTAGCTGAAAACTTGATGATCAACTAAAGCAGAAGAAGGGAATTCTGGTCCTGGAGGATCGTTATCCAGCATGTTTTAGTTGTTTCCCTGCTCCACCATCTGATTTTAATCAGGTGGTGATTAACGGACTTCTGCAGAGTTTGATGAGCTGCTGATTCAACCACTGAACCAGGAGTGTTGGAGCAGGGAAACAACTAAAACATGCTGGATAACACCTCTCCAGGATTCCCCACCCCTGAACTAAAGGATGAGGCAAGTCCCGTTTCAGGGCTTTTTCCTATTTCTATTATTTATGTACAAAATGTTAAATTGACTTGGGAAATGTTCTGAATATGTGACTGAAATTCAACCAGGAGTCTCCTCTTCTACACCATGATGCACCAAATCCATCAGAAGTCCACCTAACAACTTCCTAAAACAAATCAGACTTTAAAGGCTCTTCCTTTATCCACTACAAGCCTCAGACTCATGTTTGTTTTCTTTTGAGAGGAAAAAGCAAAAACATAAACAAGTCAAGCCAACATAAACAGAACAAGGACGGGAGCCTCTTCTCTCACCAGGAATCGATCCTGCGGTCTCAGCTGGTGGTGAGTGATCTCAGGCTCAGCGGTCAGGTAGGGGGGGGTGTGGTAGTTGGGAGGGATGAACTTCGTGTGCTCGTTTTCATGAAGCTGATCGGGTCCGGACTCCAGAACTCGCTTCTGCAGCTCAATGCTCCACTTGAACTTCACATCGCCGAACGCACGAAACGGCATGAGCAGGCCGAGCAACCGGTCCTGATACAGGAAGAGGAGGAAGTCTCAGTAATGTTTCATTCACAAGCAAGAGGAGCGGGTAAGGTCATTTCACCACCTGACGGATGACGGTCTTCCTCTCTGATGAAGGGTGCTCGCTTCGAATCCGAGAAACCTCGCCGTCGTTCTGAGCGTTGTGGTCATTGGAGAGAGTGAGAGCGCTGAACGAACCGTCCTCCTCCTGGACCCCCAACACTGCCCGAGCATCTCCTGCGTTAGCTATAAAGCTTCAGGAACAGACAGAAAACATGCTTTTACAGTAGAGCTACAGTAGGTCTTTAACAGTTCTAGTGAAAGGTAAATTTATCCTCCGTACAGGTCGGATCCGTCTATGTGAGCCACACAGGCTGTTGCTCCAGAAAAGGCAACTCTCAGAACCCAGTAATGCAGAAAAGCACTCGCATCTCCAACCTGCAAGGAAAAAAACACAAATCATCAGAAACTGGCATCTGGAAAGAGAGGCAGAGAAAATCTGCTTTGAAGCATAAAAGTTTACAGTTGGATGAACAAACGGTTTAAAGAGCGAGTCACCCCTAAATCAACTACAGGTGAGTGTCTAACAGAGCTGTAGACACGTCATCATTTTGGCTTTTTACTGCATCTCATTTAAAATATAAATATTCAGCCTAAAGCCTTCAGTGCAGCGCCCTCTTCAGGTTAAACATCTGTACTACATTTGAATTTGAATCAACCATCACTATTGGCTAAGAGGTGCCATGTGACGTGGCTGCACTGCAGCCGAGTCTCGGCCACGCCTCCAGCTGGCTCAGCAACTCAACGGGCCGATACCAAACAATACGACTCAGAGCCACTCGCCTCTTCCAAAATACCTTCATTCCTTTCCTCTGGTGAAGGAGGTGGAGAGAAATCCTCCAGACTAGGAAGCGTGCTGCTTCATCTCTGCTCGAGTGAGTGAGGTGTATGTTTGTTAGCGGCTCGATTCTCTGACGGAGAATCTACTAACGCAGGGGTCAGTCAATGCCGCAGCACCGCCCTCTCGCTCCGACAGGTGACGCCTCCTTTTAGCGTATTTTTATAACAGGAAGTGTGGGTGGAGTAAGACTCTGGTAGGGGGTGACTTGCTCTTTAAAGAGGTCCTTCACTCAAATTTTTAATAGATCCGCAGTGGTCTCTAGTAGGAATGAATGCCTTGTAAGTCGTACTCGGGGGAAAAAAAGCTCTGGTGCACCTGTTTCAGAACGGAGAATTCAGCAGGAGGAGAAAGTAGCTTCAGGCAGCAGGATGTGGAGTCTTACTTTCTGATATGTGGACATCTCTCAGTGAAGGACCTCTTTAATGATCAGTCCCAGTTTAGATCCTTTTCCAGCCAACAACGGCTCCTCTCTACTTCGTCAGAATCAGCTGTTTCATATTTAAACCACAGACCAGTCTCACCTGAGCTTCCAGAGAAATGTCGTTGTCCAGCCTCTTGAAGGCATTCATTAAGGCCTCACGTGTGTCCGGAACCTCGCCTGGGCTGGAGAGAGAGGAGGCGGGAGGTCAACAACAAACACCGACAACAGAGGGGTTGGTGTTTTACCAGCTACAAAATATGGAACCAGAAGTTCCTGTTTGAAATATTCACTTCGCCACGGGCAAAAGTCAAAAATCAAATGTAGATGCCTTTGATCTTAAAATCAATTTGCACGTATTTCTATAAAATGTTGTAAAGATTGTGTGTTGTCGCTAAAGCGTCCTCTTTTACGTGTTCCTCACCTGGTCAGGTCGATTAACTCCTGCCAGTACGTTCGCAGGCTGCTGAAGTAGAGTCTCTGGGCCTCCCGGCTGAAGTAGTCGTTGGGGTGTTTGTGCCACTGCAGGATGGGACTGAGGGCCCGGCCGCCCTCCATTGCAGCCTCCAGCTCACACAGGGTGTCGTGGGGAAGCAGGGAGACTGCTATGTAGTAAAATAACCTCTCACTCAGAGCCTGGCGGAGGACGTACATGAAATATTAGTTTCACTGCAACAAAATACACAGAAGCTAAATTACTGATGGGCAGTTGTACAACATCCTAAAAGAAAATAGTCGTCTAAATATAACCTGATCAAAAAATAATAATAATACATCTTCTGGATTTAAATTGACTTAATTTAGGCAACACTCTGGTGAAAACTGAATAAATATGTTAGAGAGGTGAAGCAGAAGGCTGTAAATAATCTGAATATTTCTACACACAATCTTTTTTTTATTTAAATAAGCTGCACAGGTGTATGTTCACCTGAGCACAGGCACAGCCAGCGTGGCCATCGAACACACCCAGCAGCATTCCTCGTGTCTGTAAGCACGTAGCTGCGCTCCGTCGGTCTTCGATGGGAGCGTTGGCTGGAAGCTGATTGCTTTCAAACCCCATCACCGATGACACGTTTTTCCCATCAAACTCCGGCACCTGGAATCAGAGCGAAAAAACTGTTGGGATAAAAACAAACATTCAGACGGTGATTTTATTTCTGGTGCATGACGCCACAAACCTTGAAGCTGTACTCGTTCGCCTTCAGAATGGAGTTGACCTGCGGGGGTGTGAGGATGTAGCTGCGGAGGCCCGAGGACGTCTGGTAGGATTTTCTAGACTGGTGTGTCTGCCACACGTGGGATGATGGTCGTCTTGCTGCAGGAGCGATAGAAACGATGGGACCAAACTGGGATTGGTGGTGTTGGCATGGTAACAGGCTGGAGGCAAACACCTTAGCTCGGGGCAAACCCCTGAGGAGCTGATGCGTAACAGGCATGGCTGACCGCGTGCAAACACCACGCCACCGAGTACGCACACCTGTTGAAGAAGCACATTTGGAGCTCAGGAATTAAACAACCTGGGAGCAGTAACGGGAAAAGAAAATCCATACAGAACAGCGTGTTCGCCGTATGAGTCATTACACCAACACTGAGCAAACAAGCTGAGATCATCTGATGCGGTTCTGCAGGAACAACCAGTGCAATCAGTTAGATTAACCCAAAAACTGCTACCATTAAGCTGCAACAAGATACCAGTGTTTTCTGTTTGTCTGACACCTAATTCCTGATGTGAGCCATTTAGATTAAATAATGTAAATATGTTTATTTTACCTTTATTTAACCAAGAAGAAAATCCCATTGAGATTAAAAACCTCTTTTTCAGGCGATAGATGGAACAGGTTGTTGATTAACAGCTTCTCAAAAAACAAATGGCGTGAAGGGCATTTAAAGGTGAGGAGACACACAAATGACAAATGATCTTTACATAACTAATGTTAAGTATGCTAATTTAAACACTTTCAGACTGAGGTCAGTCTGGAAGATAATGGGAGGAGTTGGGTCCAGGAAGCAGCGTAAAAACATGAAAAAGAGGTTTCTAGTTACATTTTACTGACTCATTTGTTTATTTGCACGCTAAATGATGCTGAAACTGTCTGCATTACATGCATGACTCACTGTCAACCCTAAGATTTATTTTTGCAGTGGAAAGTAATCTTAGGTCGGAGTTAAGGAGAGATTTGGATGGAACAATAAAGGCAGCTTTTAGGTCAAAAATGAAAAACTGAATGTGAGCTGCAGCAGCTCTCCTCTCCTCCACAACCGTCACTCAGCACTGCTTACACCATGTTATAAATAGCTTTGGCAGCATTTCCTCCCTGACATTTGGGTCTGCAGAAATGTTATGACTGCCCATCTGAACTTGAATCTGACCGTGTCCCTTCATATAACCCGCTCTAGTTTCCTAATTTAATCTGCAGCCTCTAAAATAGGCTCTCTGTCACACTCCTGAAGGAAAATATGCAGCTGCAGCTTAATCCCAGCAACTCAAACGATTTAATGACACGTTGTCCCAAAGACTGATCCCTTAAAGGATAAAGATCCAGTTAAACATCTAACCATGTGAATCACAGCTCAGTGAAAACTCAACCAAACTATCATTTCTACAGTATTAGCTTGTTGTTGACATCTTTAGCTTCTCCGAGCTCAGGTACAAAATCCTGCCTGCTGGCATTAGCGCAGTGTCAGTGCTATTAAGCGGTGTAACAGAATGAAATTAAGATAAAATGAGACACATTGAGTACATTTCAAACTGTTCCGATCATAAGACAAAGCTGTCAAATATTTCATGCTAACTTCGTTGTAGCTAGCTGTTCGTATGTGCAGGTTACACCCACCAACTAACTGGTCCGCTCAGGAAACACACCAGCTACATTCCCTCCTCAGGAACCGTCATACTAAAACTTACGTGGCAAAAGCAAGAAAACAAAAATATCTACACTCACCTCAACCGACTAATGTGAAGAAGTTATTTAAGTTCATGGCTTGATGCCGACTCCTCCGGGTCTGTATCACTCCAGAGCGCCTCGACACAAACTCTAAGCTGATTCGCTGAGCGCTCATTTACGTTCTGACGTCATTCCGGGCTCATGCGCGCGCAACACGGCATTTAAAACCATTTTTACAGAGCGCGAGACAGACAAAAGTACACAACCTTCTTTTAGGCGTCTTAAACAGGAAAGGCTGGTTTTTCTTCATATTTACAAAATATCGGCACATTTTTCCTTCAGGAGAAAAATCAATGGTCTTTTTGGACCATTTCCGGCCAACATCTGAAGCTTTAACCGTGGTAGTAGTAGCTGTACTTCCAAAGTTCTTTATCAATAAAGTTTTTTTACAGCTCAAACTACAAACTTTTTTCATCAATTTAAATATAAACTGCACTTTAATGCCTAATTAAAATAATAAAAATAAATATATATCTAATACTGTCACACCCTATTTGAAATTCTGTTTCATACGTAACACTAATTTTAGTTACTTATCCAAAAGGTAGAGCATCCCAATTAACAGCTTGAATAACAACAAAACCACGTAGAAATAAATAAAATGATCATCACTTGAACTGAAAAGTAGATTTATTTCCACGATCAATAAAGGCAAGAGAAAAGGGTTTTTTTTTATCATTTTGGAATTCTAAGAACACTTTACAATAAGGTTCCCTTTATTAACATTACTAAGTGCATTATTAAACTATTAAATACAGTATTAACAACTGCCTAATCATATTATGTAATGCATTACTAAGCAGACCCCCGGGGCCATTTGTCCTAACCTTAAGGACACTTAATAGTTAACAATACTGGAAACGTTAATAAAGTGACCCTTTGTTTATTAATGCTTAATAATGCACTAAGTGACGTTAATAAAGGGACCCTTATTGTAAAGCGTTACCAATGTACCTTTAATTTCATGTTTTTCTATTTTGAATTCAGTCAAACTAAACTAAAGTAACCAACAAATATTTGTAATATAGATTATAGCGCCTGATGATTTTATTATAATTAGAGAATAATTGTAATTTTACTGAGATCTAATAGAAAAACAAACAAAAGATGCTTTTATTAAAACAATTTAATCAGTAAAAACATAGAAATAATTCCAGAACAGAACACAAAAGCATTGTACAATTTATCAAAAGTACAAAACAAACCACACATGTGAAAAGTAAACATCTGTGTAAGAAAAACCACCAAAGGACGCTTTAAAAAAACAAAACATGTTCAGATCAGAAATCTCTGATCAACCAGTGTTTTGCTAATGAGGTTCCTTCTTCCAAGACTGTTACGGATGAAGCGAAATATCTGCAAGACACAAAAGATTTTCAGTTAAATGCACCTTCTTAGCATAAACAAAACAAACAAGGTTTACTGACCATCTGCTGTAAGTATGTGAGAACCGCTGCGAGCACAAAGCTCTGAGATCCCAGGTCGACAACACAGAAGAACAAAGTGTCAAAGATCAGCAGTGTGGCCTCGTTTCCATAAAAGAGCACATCGCTGAAGGAGTGCCCCTCGTCTGCAAAGGAAAATGCATCAAACACACACATGCAAACACGTACCAATGAAAAATAAAACAGGAAATGCTTGTTACCATTGTAAAACAAGCTTTTATCAGTGGCTTCCATGAACTCCATCCCTATGACCCTCTCCATCATCAGCTTGTCCCTCACAGTGTAGTCCATGTCAGGGTGACCCTGAGATAATAAAACACAAAAACAAACATGAGTGTTCGTCAACCTGACTAAACAGTCAGACACAGTTGAACTGTTTGCTTTACTGAGTTGATGTCTACTAACATGGTCAATAATGGATCCCAGGAAGTGGTTCATGGTGTTGTAGGCTCTGAACTGGAGCTCTGACAAGTTAGCCGTGGATGCATCTATCAGCCGTGAGGGTCTGCTCCTCTGGAGAGCAGGAAAAACAAACAATCATTTAAACCCTGCTTTGGATCTTTAGTTGTGCTTCGATCTACAGCGACGACGACAGAGACAAGCCCCGACCCTGCTGAGTGAATCCTGTATCCTGTCATACTGCATCCTCAGGCGGTTTGTAATGGACACCTGAAAGGTCTGAATGTCTGAGTTGGGAACCAGACCTCGCTGACCACACAGGGACTCCTTCAGAACACACAGAAACATCATTTATGTAACACCCGTTTCAAAAAAGAAAACCAGACTGGGGGCGTGCACGTACTCGCTCTCTCTTCAGATTGTTGTTCATTTCCTCCATGTTTGTATCAGCGTGTCCATGCACTGAGCGTCCGTGGATGTAGTAGCCGAAACAGCGATAGGACAGAAGCAGCACAGAGATCTACACAAAAACACACAAAGCTAATGTGTGTAGAGAGTTACAGGTGAAACTGGAACAGTTAGAATCTGGTGCAAAAGTTCATTTACGTCAGTTATTCAACCTAAATAAAAAATATTTTAAAATTAATTTAAGAAATTTAAAATGTATTTAATAAAAATAAAATAATTGTGCTCGTGTCCTTACGTTACTGACGGAGCAGAGGTCTACAAACTGGCGTATTTTGTCCTCCACAAAGTGCTCATAAAAGACGGTGAAGAAAATCACCTGCAGGAAAACACAGGAGAGGAGAGAGGCTCGTACACTCTGTCTGGAAGGTGACAGATCAGATAGCAGTGTGTGATGTACCTGCAGAAGCCCGATGCAGAGCCAAAGTGTAGCTGCAACACCATACCGCAAAATCAGGCTGTAAGGGGGCGTGTACGCCTGTGGGGGGCGCTCCAAAGTTGCCCAGGGGTCTCTCAGAGCCAGGTTAGAGAAACGCAGCACCTTAACAGATGTCAGGCATGAAGAAAATAAGCACAAGAAATCCTTCAAAAGGAGGCTGTATTTTTTATTTTATGCTTACTTCAAGAAAGAAGAGCACAGCAATGATCTGAAAAGTCGGGCTGATCTTGCGGACGGTCTGGAGCTCGTTCCACTCGTTGGCCACAAAGTAGGTCCTCCAGATGCTGACTGGAGCAGAGTCACGTTTGGTCTCCTCGGTAGCTGAAACAGCCGTGAACAAGCTGAATGAAACAAAAACGGCAAAAAGGACGTCACAGTAACGATGCGTGTACCTGGCACAGATCTGCTCGATTTACTTCGAGGCCGCTCCCAGTCGATTAGAAATATATCGACTGACACCTGCAGGAAAAGCTTGTGCAGAAACTGGACGGCCTGGACGAAATCACAAGAATAAGAAATGAAAATAAATACGACTCGTTTGAATGAATACCGGTATTTATTTATCTGTTATTATCTGGGACCAACCTTCAGAGCAAAGGCACAACCAATGTAGGTCACAAACCGCTCCTCCTGGGAAGGAAGGGGCAGCAGCACTGAGACAAACTGTTGGGCCTACACACACATACACACACACACACACACACACACACACACACACACACACACACACACACACACACACACACACACACACACACACACACACACACACGCACAGAGCATCAGTTCAGAAGCAGCCATGAATTGTCAGGAAATGGGAAAGAGGGAGGAAATAAGATTTACCTTTAGAGTCTAAAAGATGCAGAAATGGGAAGAGAAAAGATTAAGAAAACATGCAAAGACAGAAAATAAACTTCATCTACAAACATTTCCAAAAAGTCTGGAAGGAAAAAACTAATATGAGGACAAATTAATACAAAGTTAATCAAGATCACGTGTGTAAAAATACCTTATAAAAGATGAGCCAATACAGTCCAGTTCCCACGGTGACGGCGAAGAAAACGTTGGCCAGATCTCCGGCGTAAAACAACAGAAACTTCACTATCGTCTGAAAAAATGAACAAGATATCGATGCAAAATTAAACTATAGATTAGAGGTAGAGCGATATTGTTTTTTCTATTGCAGATACCGATGCTGATATGAAGGAGACATGGTCAGCTGATGGCTGATATGTACTGCTGGTTCCCACGGCCGATTTCTAGACGTTTTCATGCTAAAATGTCACATCAGTCGATTGATGATCAAATTTCTTTTTGAACTCTGAATTTAACTAACTGTTAAATCTTAACCTGAGTGTTAAAGTCAGACACCTTAATAGGTTCATGATGCAGATGTTATCGCCGGGCTGCCCGAGGATGTGCCTGACTTTAAATCGGCTTTACTAAAGACAAATATCGGTCCAATATATCGGTCTACCCCTACTATAGATCATTCATTTGATTTTATAACTTTTCTTTTTAGACCATTAAGGCAGATGCAATGGTTTATTAAACAGAGATACTCCTACTGTTGCATAGTTAACGTTATTGAATTAAGCCATGATCGATCAGCTTGGGTAACAGAGTGGACAGGCGGGGAGACGAGAGGCAAATAACAAGAGACAGAAAAAAGAAAAGTGTGTGTGTGTACCGGCGCATCGATGAGGGGGGAGGCAATCCTTCTCTTATAGCTGACCGTCTTCAGCAGGGAGTAGAGCACGGCCAGTCCTCCCAACACACCAAGAGCAGTCTGAACACACAGAACCAGTAAAACCAGTCACTAAGGCTTCTCCTCAAGCTTTCCTTCCTTCTTTTTACCCACATCTGTTTTAGTGCGAGCCTCCGTCTGATCCATCTCATACTCCATTGCAAAGGTCACCTGGGAACACATAACTGTGGATTAATGCAGCTAAAAGCTTAAATGATGTAAACCCTCTCACTGAAATGGCTGAGGAAATGTTTGATGCAGCACATTTACTCACAGACACAGTCTGAGTATTGACATTCGTGATGAGAACATCTGTGTAGGTCACCATCATCAGAGGGGGAAATATTTGCCCCCCCTGGGTTCGTGGAACAAGCTGGAACCTACCAAACAGATCTGATCAACACAAACATCTCTGCTTCCCGAAGCAGTTAGAGAAAAATCTGACATACTTTATTTCTCCGTCAAAAGGTGAAAACGTGGTGGGATCTTACTTTATTTTGACACTAGAGGCCACGCGAATGACTTTAGGTGAAGAACTTAAACTCTTCTCTCTTCCACTCAGCGTGTCGACGAGAAACATCCGTCGAGAAAGATACCAGTTTCTCATGTTCTCTATAAAAACACACCACAATAATTAACACCCTCACATGTGTAAAGCTGACTAAAGAGGAAAATCTCACCCTGGTTGATGAACTGTCCGTTGTACTGCTGGTTCCTGACCAACGTTGGTAGAGGAAGAAGCTTCCTGTTATCTTCTCCACCAAGGTCCATGAACACATCATAGAACAGTGGTTCAGGATGGGTGACCAGCAGGTCTGCAACAGAGAGATCACACTGAACACAAACACACACACGCACACACACACGCACGCACACACACACACACACACACACACACACACACACACACACACACACACACACACACACATTATTATATTGTATCTGTAATACTTTTTTTCCCCTTCTCTAAATCCATCCATCCATCCTCCACTTATCCAGAGTCAGGTCGTGGGTGCCGGTACAACGCCAGCATCGCTGTAGCTCAGGGTTAGGAAATCTTGGTCCATCGAGGGCCACTATCCAGCATGTTTTAGCTGTTTCCCTGCTTCAATACACCTGATTTTGATCAGCAGGTGATTAACAGGCTTCTGTAGAGCCTGATGAGCTGCTGAACAGGTGATTCAACCACTGAATCAAGTGTGTTTGAGCAGGAAAACAACTAAAACATGATGGATAGTGGCTCTTGAGGACCAGGGTTCCCCAACCCTGCTGCAGACGCAGACTCAATCTGATCCATCTTTCCCTCACTCATGAACAAGAGTCAAGACCCCGAGATACTTAAACTCCTCCACTTGGGGCGGACCTCGTCCCTGACCTGGAGAAGGCATCCATGGTCTTGGATTTGGAGGAGCTGACTCTCATCCCAGCTGCTTCACACTCGGCTGCAAACCGCTCCAGCAAAAGCTGAAGATCACGGTCTGATGAAGCAACCAGGACCAAACTTCTCTACATCAAACCATAAAAAGACGCTCACACTTTGTTGGTAAGCAGTTCCGAAGCTGAAGGCCGTTTCCTGTTTGGTGGCTGAATCTGGACAAAACTACAAGAAACAATGAGAGGAGGTGAGTAAAGCACCTGTAGGTCATCATCTTTGCATAATTTGTTTGAATCAAGTGATAAAACTACACCAGGTAATAAGATTCAGAATCTGCAGATGGTTTCTGGGAGAAGTTTTTATAAAACTACAAATGGATTCAAACTACCAGGCAGAATAACTCTGTCCTGAACAACTCCTGAGAGCTTACCTGCAGGTTACTTCCTCCTACAAGCTCCCATCGAAGGAACTCTCCTCTGACGTTATAAACAGCAGCAACCAGTTTAATGTCTGTGTTCTGATGAAATAAACAAAAGACGATCTATTCAAATAACATTACAGGCAACTGCAATCAACAAAAAACGTTTTCTTTTTCTGTTTTAATATAGAGATGATTGAAGCGGAATATTTACCTTTTTATTTTGTCTGAAACTAAAGACAACGGGAACGGGGTCGGTTTGAAGGACTCGACTGGCGAGTCCCGGTTCATCCCCGTAGTAAAGCCACGGGAGGTTCGCTCTCCTTCAGACAGAAAGACGAAAACAAATCACACCTGTTACTGAAATCAAACAGAATCAAACTTGGATTCATGCAGAGATGGAGACTCCAGACAGGGCTACCAATAGGCGATGTTCTGGACCGAGCTCAAAGCAGCCTTCGATCTGAAGATGGTGTAAAACAGACCACAAGCATCAGAGGACAGGCCGCTGAGGGAGTGCATGTTCATCACACACATGTTCCCCAGAGCCTGACACGCCGTCAGGTTCGAGTAGACCTGTCAGAAGAAAAAGACGTGATACGCGTGCTTCTCCTCAAACACGTCCTCATTTGTAGCCCTAAAAGTGAAGTTCTGAGGATTACCAGGCATGCTGCTGAGGAGGAGTAGAGGTTTTCCACAAACCAGGCGGACTGGACGCTGAACTTCTGCAGCAGGAGAAACGACATGAGGGAAGAGCCAATCAGAAAACAGAACAATCTGATCACACATGCTAAATAAAAGAGAAAACGTCTCACCAACTGAGCAAAGTTAACGCTGGGATTCACACTGGATGAAAAGCTGCCTGAAGGAAAACACAACCCTCCGGCCTACGAAGACAGAATCCATCAATAAACGACGTGTTCCTGACAGGTGTGTGTGTGTGTGTGAGTGAGTGACTGTGTGTGTGTGTGAGTGTGTGTGTGTGTGTGTGTGTGCGTGTTCGTGTGTGTGTGCGTTTGTGTGTGTGTGTGTGTGTGTGTGTGTGCGTGTTTGTGTGTGTGTGCGTTTGTGTGTGTGTGTGTGTGTGTTTAAGTTTAGTTATGGTTAGGGTTAGGAATAGATCAGCACTGGTTATGGTTAGGGTATGGGTTAGGCATAATACAGTCACAAAAATGAATGGAAGTGAATGGATGGTCTCCACTAAGATAGAAAGATGAGAATGTGTGTGTGTTGAGATTATAGAGATGTTTAAACCCACCAGGACATTGGGAGACGTACACACACACGAGGCGTTAATAAAGGTGGCCTGACATCGCTCACATCTGAAAGACAGTTTTGAAGATGATTCTGAATCTGATGCTTTGATCACTTTACTGGACGCAAACCTGTGTGAGATGATGTTACCTGTCTCCACTGAGGTTTGGTACAGACAGAGCAGGGCTCTCATTGTTGCATGCTTCACATCTGGCCACTTCCAAAAGGTTGCCGTTGACATCTCTTTCCACTGAAACAGAAACAAACAATAAACACGTTCATCTATTTTTGCATCATATCATCTCTGCTATCACCTCAGTGAGCTCAGTGTGAAACAAGCACCATCAGTGTTAAAGATGGGTGGCGTTATGTTGCAAATCTTTCAGTAAGTCGTTGTCTTACCCAGGATGTTGCCAGGTGGGCAATGACACCTGCCCTGATCACTGAGGCTTCCTGGACAGCGAATACATCCAAACCCGTCTGTTGTTACCGCCTGAGAAGATACTCAACAATCAACACACACTAACATACTCGTTCTTAATTTAGGGGGAAGTAAATTTCCACGTACCGGCTTGCTTGTGGGACATTGTTCACAAATGATGGACGCTTTATCTGAGGTGAGATTTGCGGTTTTGAACCCACTTTGGCAAATGCAGCTCAGTCCTGCAAAAGCAAAGAACGAGTTTGATCTCCTCCTAGGAGCAGTTTTATTTAGTCTAACCTTAAAGCACATGCCTGAACAATAGCAATGGCAACAAGATCAGACATTTAGGAGTAAAATTCTGATAACATTAGTAGAAAATCATAGCAGAGAAAGAAGGAAACCAGGAGAGAATCACAATGGTTTTGTAACCATGTCAACGTGAGCTAAGCCTTCTTCACCCATGACACAGAGAGATGGACCAACGGGCACAAACTGAGACTTTTTAGTTGATAAATGAATGAATGATTTTACGTTCATCCAAATGAATGATAATCAAGTAAAGGTAAAGGACAGCCAATAGAGTTGTGTAATGAATGATTATTAGTAATGAATGTTTATGTTAAGATGTTTTAATGGTTATGAGTGATTAGATGTCAAGAGGTCAAAGTTGTTTGTGACATGAGATCAGCTGGAGCTGAAAGAGGGAGATGGGTGGAGGACAGAAACAGAGCCTACGGCGTAAAAAGAGGAACTTGGCCTGTCTGCTGTTGGGTCATGAAGCTGAAAAAGCAGAACTCAGAGTTCTTGGGGGTTTCCATCCTGCAAAAAAAAAATAAAAGTAGAAGTAGCTGAGTCACTCTTGGTACGTTTCCAGCCCGTGGCTCAGTGACCTGCTCAGAACCAGTTTGGACCTTAGAAAGCATATAAAGGCAAGAAAAAGCAGAACTGGGTTCGTCCCACCGCTCTCTTCAGCCTAATCACATCGGATGGAGGTTGTCGACCAGGATCCAGGGCGAAGGGGATCATCGACTTAGAAGATCGGGTGGCTTTTCTGAAGATAGCCGAAGAGGACGTCCAGCACCAGATGTTGAAGATCGTAGCAAGTTCATGGTCACACTGCAGGTTGCTCAGATTACCAACAAGAGTCTTTAGGTTCTTAGTTTTTACTTTAGACCTATTTTACCAGAGCCCTTTCTGTACTGAAGAAGAAACCGACACCCCAGAGGGTTTGGATCACTTAGACCTCGGGTTAGAAAGGATGACCGCCTGGCGCAACCACCAGGAAGAGGAAGTGGATCTCAAGATTTACTGGCTTTTTCTCTCCGTCCACCCAAAGAAAGATTTCTAACAAAAAGTCGAAGGTTTCAGCTCTCAGATAAATGTGAGTATATCAGAATGATTGAACCCAGATGTCATTTTGAGCTGTTTGCCTGCCCTTGCTTAAAGCTGTGCTAATAAATGTAACAACATAGATCAAGTAAAGTAGTGGACATTCTCTTTGTGTGTGGTTACTCCATGGTGGTCAAAATGTTGGGATTTTTGTGTCAAAGTAAATGAGGAGGTTTTGACCAGCTGTTTTATTAAGTTACGGTAGCCAACCTAGATCAGTAAGAACCAGAATCACAAGCTGCCGTTAACAGGCGTGGCCGTTTTGTTGTACCCGCTGCCAAAGGCTGCTCAGGGGGACAACAGAAGAAGAAGAAGAAGAAGAAGAAGAAGAAGAAGAAGAAGAAGAAGAAGAAGAAGAAGAAGAAGAAGAAGAAGAAGAAGAAGAAGAAGAAGAAGAACTTTTATATAGTATATAATCTTTTATATAGCACCTCTCAAGATAAAAATCACAAGAACAAAGAATAAAATATTAAAAAATGATTAAAAAATATAATAAAAATAGGAAAAGTAAAAATTGTGATAAAAAATGTGAGGAAAGGGAAAAAGAAAATGAATAAGAAAAGGATAATCAGTGGATAATGGGAAAGGCAGAATTGGTAAAAGAGAAGAATGAAGAGAAGGTAGTTATGAAGAATCAACAGAAGGTCACACAAAAGCCAGTCTATGGAAGCCCTAAAAGGCAACGGAAAAAAAAAGTTTTTTTTTTTTGCTAAGCCCAGAGAGGAAAATGGAAAACAAATATTTTTCTTGTGGCATTTTTCTAAGGTTTTTTTTCCTGCTCAGCCTGGACAGGCAAAGACATTTTTTTTCTCCTACCAATTTTCAAAGTTTTTTTTTGCTCAGCCCAGCTCTGAGAGGCAAAGAAAGTTTTTTTTTCCTGCTCACTCAGCCCTGGAAGTCAAGTGGAAAAATGTGTTTTTCCGCTCATACATTTTTTAAGTATGTGTTTTTGTGATACCATTTCGGTCCACTAGTTAGCGCTACAGTGAAGATCTATTCAGAAATTAAAAAGTTGTTCATTTTATATTTTATTATAAAACATATTTTAGAGCCAAGAGTTAGTATTTTTCGTTTTCCTCTGGGCTAAGCAAAAAAAAAAAAAACTTAGAAGAATGCCACAAGAAAAAAAAAGTTTTTCGTTGCCTTTTAGGGTTTCCGTACAAGCCTGAACAACGGAGGAAGTAAGATGAAAGGCTCGGATGTTAGGCAGACAGAATCTAGGCAAGTCTCTCCATCACCTGCTGAAATAAATCATTTAAAGTTCATGTACTCATCAGGTCTCAGGGGTTTCGAACCCGAAGGACAGGAGCTGGTCTCAAGTGATTTCAGGTTTCAGCCTGGGGGATCTCGATGGAATTCAACCACTTATTTGTTTTACATTTATTTATTTATTTATTTATTTTACCTTATTTGTTTTTGCCTGGCCAAAAAAAGGTCACAATCTAATATCTCATCAGATCTCCTTTAGCTCTGATTACAGCACACATTCGCTGGGGCAATGTTTCTGCAACATCACCAGATTTATTTCCATCCAGTTGCATTAATGTGTCACCAAGATCTTGCATTGATGATGGTAGAGTCTGACCGCTGCACAAAGCCTTCTCCAGCACATCCCAATCATTCTCAATGGGGTTCAGGTCTGGACTCTGTGTGTGTGTGTCTGTCATAAAAATGACCTTGCAGCAGCTGATGAAACTGTACGTGAAATGTGTCTTTGTGACAGGATTACTTCTATCAGAGCCTGACTGAAAACAAAACTTAAAACCAGGAAAATAGCAATAATTTCGGCAGCATTGCAAAACCGCCCTTACTTCAACTGGCTGAAATGTATCCTTTCATGTCCTCTTTAATCAAGACTCAGTGTTTATTCAGTTCGTCTTTGGTTTTAACCACGTTTAAATTATTGTAAGAAAGCAAGCTAACAGTAGCCCCTCGAAGCTATTTTGAAGTTTGCGTGACGGACCGCTTTACTCCTTTTCTAATGTTTAACAGTAAAAACAGTAAGAAGATGTTTGTTTTATCATTTGTAATCATTTGTGACTCCGTTGATGTAGGCATGATTATGCTAACACCGACCTGTTGTGCTCTGGCGCTGATTCGAACCGCACTTTGCGCAGGACAAACTCGATATATCAAAAAATTCTTCCACGCCACAATCCGAGGGCGCCTTCAATGGGATGATAAACTGCTGACAGTAAAACAAATGAACGTTTATTATAAAGAATAACGCTAAGAGCACCGTGTGTCCGTCAACAACACACACAAGCGTCCCCGTCGCCATGGCAAAACAACAGTCCTCCTTTTTACCCACAAGCCTTTGCGATGCGCGATGACGTTTGTGTGCGTCGCAGAAAAAAAAACTTCGATAGATAGATAGACATAATAATTGATAAATATGTCTATGGATAGATAGATAGATGATAGATAGATAGATAGATAGATAGATAGATAGATAGATAGATAGATAGATAGATAGATAGATAGATAGATAGATAGATAGATAGATAGATAGATAGATAGATAGATAGATAGATAGATAGATAGATAGATAGCGCTAATTTAAAAACCGTAGTATGTTTTATTTTGAAAGAATTTACAGGAAGTACCCTCCGGTAGAGGGCGAAAAATACGAATGTGTGAGAACAGTCGGCTTCTCTTGCTCACTGCCAACTTGAAAACTAGAGTAATTTTTCTTCAATACGTGTATGTTTCATTTAATTAATAATGCTTTAACTGTTAATAATTTATTTATCTTAATTTTCAACATTTCAGAAAGAACGTGGGGCGGTGGGAAAAATTCCAGCGAACCAGTCACAAGTATTCTGAATCATTTAGCTAACCAGTTACATTAAACTTGATAAAACTGGGTAGTTTGTTTCTAGTCTTGCAGAGCAGCACTTGTAGCATATTTTATTTGCTGAAAAAACATGCAGGACAGTCAATTGCATTATTTCCTGTTATTTCAGCTGTTAACTTTATTTTCTCTCTAAGTGTTTTTCTCCCCAGAAGAAGCTACACTGGCGTTCTGCTGAGCTGTGGTGGCCTCATGGAGGGGGCCATTGGCTGGCACACTGCTGCCAGCAACTGAACATTCTCCCTCTCCTGATATTACATCTCACTTTCTTTAACATAGAATGTGCTACTATTAGTTCACCTATTGAATTAATTATAAATTCACTCAGATAAAGACAATAAAGTTTATCTTACTAAATAGAACTTCTACTAAGAAATCACAGTGTAGCCATAGAAACACTACTTGATATATGTGGTGTGTGTGTGTGTGGGGTGTGCGTGTGCCTGCTCTGTCTTCTCAGTCCCCAGTGAGTCGTAGCGGATGGCTGCTCATACTGAGCCAGGATCCTCTGGAGGTTTCTTCCTGTTAAAAGGGAGTTTTCCTTCCCACTGTCGCTACATGCTTGCTTATGAGGATTGCAATCTGCTGGGTTCCTTATATAGGAAACCTTTTCCTGATTGGCTTAATGAACTGAACTGTATTGGAATGTTTACTTTGTGAAGTGCCTTGAGACGACTCTTGTCGTGATTTGGCGCTATAGAAATAAACTGAATTGAATTGAATTCAAGTAGCCCACGGTCAAACCACAACTACTTTTATTTTTAAATTAATCCGGTGGATCACAGACAGCTGGGCAGCGCTGTGGCAGTGTGGAGTTGACAGAAGCCTGACACGGGTAAGCTACACGTCTTTGTGAAACTTTCAACTACTTTTGACCGGAAATGCAAGCAGCAGCTGTTTATGCGCAACACCGTTTATATTTCTATCGGTGAGAACAAAATGAGGACAGATTTTGCAAGTCATGAAGAGAAAGAACAAACCAAATTTAATCGATTATGTAAATAGGATTTTTTTAAACATACGGATTTACTGAATTAAGCCTAAACCAGGCCTCTGGGTCTCTGAAAGCAGAGAAAACTTATGACTTATGGTAATGTTTAGAAATTGGTTTAAAATGACACGACTTGGAAAAACAAACTCCCGCTAAAAATCTAATGCCAAAGAGTAGCAGTTGCTTCCTTTATTTCTGTGTCCCTCCCTCGGAGAGGAAAAGCGTTTTTTTACGCGCTACCACTTCCGGAAGTGACGTTACCTGTGGTTTTTCTGTGAAAAAGTGCGGAAGCGTTAGTCGCAGGGAGGGGCATGCGCACGTTTCTCTGCATGTTTGCGGAAAAGACGGAGTTTATCAACAGCGAACCTCAGAAGACGAAGCCTGGACCTAAATCAAACGACTAACGTGAGTAGATGTTTGTTTGATGCTTGAAAGCATGCATGTTTGAGTTTTCCCGCCTTTCCTTGTTCGTTTGTTGTTGCATGGTGCACATGTGTCCTCTGGCCCTATTCCTCGTTAATACTCTGTTATAAACACTGATGTTCTTGGCTTTTCACCAGAGATTTGGAAACATTCAGACATCACCTCGGCTTTCAGGAGAAAATGACCGTAATCCTGCTCCTGCGAGGCTTGAATGTTAAGGCAAGCACAGAAGACATTCGGTCATTCTTTAAATCTCTGCACATACCTGATGGAGGAGTTTACATCGTTGGAGGAAGTCTTCAAGAGGCTTTTATTGCTTTCAGCACCGAGAGAGACGCACAGCTGGCCATGCGACAAACAGGAAGTGTTCTCAAAGGGTCTGTGGTGAGTTTGCACATAAGCAGCATGGCAGAGCTGGAGCAGAGACTAAGCTCATTGTTGAAGAAAAAGTCACACCCAAACTCAGCAGCTCACAGCACAACGAGCCCACATGAGGACAGAATTGGTAACTTTTCTCCTGCTGTAAATCCACCTACTCCTGCCAGCGCATCGCCTGTATATGATCAGCCCAAATCCAATGCACCGGGCTCAGACATACAGCCTATGGATTCCAGTACAGCTTTTCTTCTTGGCATGTGTACGGTCCTTAAAGGTCTCCAGACATCAAATGCTGCAGTGCCAAGTGTTGGCTTATGCAAGGCTGACAATATTGCTGAGGTGAAAACACCGGAGCACACCTTGAACTCCAGGCCAGGCTACGTCAGGCTGTTTGGTCTGCCAGCTTCCACATCAAAGGAGGACATCTGCCATTTTTTCCAAGGACTGGCTGTACAGGAAGTGATTGTGAATGTAGAGTTGGGAGTTAATCGTGGTTGCCTTGTGAAGTTTGCAAAAATGCGAGATGCATATGCTGCCCTTGGCTTCAATAAGCAGTCACTGGGCTCCATCTGTGTAGAGGTACGTGGAGCAGATGAGAAAATGTGGACTAGTGTTCTTCAGGAATGTGAAGAGTTTTCTGATTTTGAAGTAATCCAGGAACCTGACCAACACCGCGTTAAAGAAAGTGCAAAGAGAGATGTTTCTGTGCAGGAGCCCAAGAGGAAAACTCAGAAGCAGTTTCCACCGAAGCCACCAAAGAGACTAAAACCTGATGTTTCTAGGGCTTCGTCGCCATCTGAAGATTACATAGTCATGGTCAAAAATCTACCTGAAACCATGACGAAGACGGATATAAAACAGCTGTTAGGATGTCCAAACATGCCACATAAAAATGTGCTCCATTTGCTCGACCAAAGTGGCAACAGAACAGATAAAGCTTTTCTCGTCTTTAACTGCCTCGAGGATTTTGATTACGCCATCAATCTTTCAGGATGCCATGTGGGCTCTGGCGCCATTGAAGTCTCGTCAACCACTAGACCCGTTATGAATGAAATGCTCTCCAGAAGTCATCGTAGGATTCTGGCTTCACGTCTTAGAGATCCTAGAAAATGCAGACAGAGAATTGAAACCGAAAGAGCGCCCAGCCCAAACTTGGACCAGACCGCTCAAATATGCATCTTTGTTAGGAACATGCCAGCAGATGTTCAGAGAAATAAAATCAAGAGCCTTTTTTGCAAATTTGAGGTGGAGAAGAACAACATAGTTCTAATACGCGACCACAATGGCAGTGGTACCGGTGAAGCCGTGGTTATGTTCCCATCAGAACAGCTAGCAGCTCAGGCTGTGAAGAACATCCATGGAAGAGAGTTCCTGGGGACTAAAGTGCTTCTTACCCTCATAAATGTGATGCAAATGAAAGACATCCTGGCGACAGCTTGAGGAATGTGAACGCTCATGCACGATTGCGTTGAACATTTGAAAAAAAATGGCTTTTGCAAAAGACTTTTCAATTGTCACTTTGAAGAACTTTTAAACTGTGCTGCTTTGTTTTTCTTCTATCCAGTCTGGTACGTGTTAAATACCTTTGGGACATTAAATAACAAAGACTGAGACGCAGTCATGTTAATTAAAATAAATTTGCTTAACAAAGAAAGAGCAGGTTGTTTAATTTACATGTGTGTAGAAACATCGCCGTCTATAGCTCTGAACCAAGAACACATTTGAAGGAAATTATTACAGGTACCCTACGTGAATTTCATCATTGAACAGGAAAAGTTTTATTAGATGTATAAAAAAGTAAAACAGTCTTTCAACTAAAACACACCAGTCACTTGGTGTATTCCCATATTTTCAAGTTAAAATAACAGAACTTAGACTTTTTTTTTTAAACTTCGGGATAGCCACAAACGTGCATCTTGACTGGACAGAAGTTCGATGTTCCATCTTCTGATCATTTATAATACCTGGCTGGACCGTCAGAGTACCTGGATGGACCTGCAAAACAGACAACTCAAAGTATTATTTGGATGGACATAAAAGACAACACAATCATTTTGGTTGTGTTCTTCAGGCAGTTTTCACAAAAAAACATTACATTTTTGTGTCTTTGCTTTTTATTTGGTTTGTTTTCTATGACTTGTTTTAAAGTGAAAATGCAGCTTGACCGAATGACTTGTATAAATAAACAAATCTGAGTTTGACGAGACTTGTTGCTCTCGTACCTGAGCGATTGCTTGAGTATCGGTCGTCGTCGCCCGTTGACATGCTGGTAAGATCTGAACCCTGAGAAGAAAAACAAACTTAAAATCCAATTCTCCACTCACATCCAAGATTTAGGACTAATAAAAATCTTGATTTTGCTCATTAAATTTATTTGTTCCTACAAAGGGGAGTAGATCAGTTTTTAATAATAGGTGCGTTTCCTTTATCGGACCTTTGGGGTAAATTTACCAGAAGTTCCCGACGTGTGCTTGTCCCCACTTGACCGGGCCGGCTGAACGGCCATTTTCCGGAAACTTCTGAGTACCTGATATGGGGTAGGTACTCGGAACGGCCCGATAAAAGACCCGGTGAAGACGCTGGGTGGGAACGCTGCCGATTGGGTGCAACTCAGTCGGAAATGATGTCAACTCAGGAGGAAATAGGAAATGCATATATATGGCGGGAACCGTTATTTAGGAAAACACGAGTTGTTAGACGAGCGATGGAAGCCATTGCTGCATATTTGTGCATATTGGTGATCAACGAAAACTATTTAGTACCATTAATTCGGTTCTCTCTTTAAAAGATGCTACTACACCTTCTGTGCCTACGACGACCCTTTGCACTGAGTTTATGAATTTCTTTCTGCAAAAAATCCAGAATATTAGGTCAAGCATCTTGCCATTGGGTCAGCTCACCCTTGAGGAACCAATCTGTCTACATCAATTTTCTAATTTCACCCCCTTGTCTCTGCACAATCTGGAGGAGCTGGTTAGGTCCATGAAGCCCACTGGTTCTCCGGAGGACTCCCTGCCACCCAAACTACTAGTCGGGGCCCTTCCTGTGTTGGCGTCGTTTATTCTGGACATTATCAACAGCAGCCTATCTACTGGAGTATTCCCAAACGCCTTTAAGAATGCAGTTGTTCATCCACTATTGAAAAAACCTGGCCTAGATCACACTGACCTTTCTAATTATCGCCCGATCTCCAAACTCCCATTTTTATCCAAGATTATTGAGAAAGTAGTACACACTCAACTTTTAAATTACCTGGGAGATCAAAGCATCCTTGACCACTTTCAATCTGGCTTTAGGCCTCACTATAGTACAGAAACTGCCCACGTTCGTGTACTAAACGATATCTTGGTGGCAACTGACAATGGTTCCCATGTCCTGCTGTTACTCCTGGACCTTTCAGCTGCCTTTGACAGTGGACCATAACATCCTACTTATGAGGCTAGAGCTGTGGGCAGGAGTGAAAGGGGCCCCACTTCAATGGTTCAAGTCCTATTTGTCAGACAGGCAATTTAGTGTCCACATTGACAACTTATCCTCTCCATCTTCGCTGGGGTGTGCCTCAGGGTTTGATTCTGGGGCCACTCCTTTTTTCAATTTACCTGCTGCCATTGGGAATGATTTTAGCAAACCTTGGAATAAGTTACCACCTTTACGCAGATGACTGCCAGATTTATTTGGCTTTAAACAAACCTGATTCAACTCGCCTTCTCGTTGACTGTTTCTCTGCAGTCAAATGCTGGCTGTCAGAGAACTTCCTTTGCCAACGAAAACAAGACTGATGCCATTATTTTTAATCCAGTAAACCCGAAACATGCACCTGGTGACTTCTCTCTAACGCTTTTAAATTTGAAATCATGTGTAACCAGTCTGGGAGTGAAACTAGACTGATTTATCCATGACTTCATAAATTAACACTACTGTCAGGTCTTGTTTCTTTCAACTACGGCACATCACTCGGTTAAAGTCAATAGTCAAACGACCACATCTGGAATTTGTTGTTCACGCATTTATTATTTCACGTTTGGACTACGCCAACTCAGTCCTTATTGGTGTCAGTGTCTCTTCAATTGAGCGTCTCCAGAGAGTGCAGAATGCAGCAGCTAGATTCCTGACAAACACTTCCAGACGCTGTCACATTTCACCCATCCTTGCCCATTTGCACTGGCTGCCCATTAAATACCGCATCCAGTTTAAGGTCTTAACTTTTGTTTACAATGCCCTGAATGGTCCAGCTCCTGTTTATCTGTCAGAACTACTCAAACCCTATGTACGGTCCAGAACCCTGAGATCAGCAGATCACCTGCTCCTGTGCATCCCAAAGATGAAATATAAATCCAGTGGGGAGCGGGCCTTCTCGTTCGCTGCCCCCAAGCTCTGGAATGCTCTCCCCCTCAGTGTCCGACAGGCCCCGTCACTGTGTCGATTCAAGTCTGTGCTAAAGGCCTACTTTTATCATTTATCCTTTGATTAATGATCATGCTTTTTAGTGTTTTAGTTTGTGGTATCTTACCTGTGGACATGTGCTACCCTTTTAGTATGTGTTTTTGCTTATTCTCTAGCATGTTTCTTTTAGATTTTTTTTAAAAATTATTTTAATCTACTATTCCTTTTATCTTTCATCTGATTTTTATCTTGTTTGGTATTTTGGGGTTTCCTTTTTATTTACTGTTGTACAGCACTTTGGTCAGCTGTCATGCTGTTTTTAAATGTGCTTTATAAATAAACATGGTATGGTATGGTATATAACAACATAGCAAACATAAATGTGCCTACTATTGCTGCTTCCTCCATTGTGCCGATCTTTGTTTACTGCTTTTCGTGCGATTTGTGCTGATCAATGACGTAACTCACTGCGCAGCGGTCATGATGTGCTGATGTTTCATCAAATTCCTTCCAGGGCCAAATATATATGGAGACAGGACAGCTTAAGAGGACTGGGGCTTCGGATCTCCTGGTCAATTTCACGCTCACAGATTTACCCAGAAGATCCGATAAAGGAAACACACCTATTGAGTCAGATCGTTTTCAAAGATCGTACCGATGATACGGTCCTCAGTCTGTACTCCATCAGCACATCCGTTAGTTTTTGTGTCACCTTCAGCACCAGCTGTGCATCGCTCTCATTCTCTATCTGGAAAGAATCCTAAAAAAGCAATCATAACATGACTAACCAGATGTGGATTGCAATTTCAATGTGAAAGAAGCTTAGCGTGAGAAAACTTACCAGGTATGTGAGTAGAGTATTCGGAAGGCTGCTGTGCTCTGAGGCACCTCCCATGTTCATTGGTCCATCATTAAAGTTGTCCCCCACCTGGGTACCAGCTCTTCCACCACCAGGACCAAAACCATTTCCACCCTCTGGTGGATAATGACCCATATCATCTGTGAAAGGTCCTCGATTCATACTGGGTTCAGAGAAATGATCTCTGGACACATAATCTCCAAAACCAGGCTTCTCATATTCTCCAGGATAGTCAGAGAATCGACCGCCATGACGGGGAAATCTCGACTCATGGTACCTGGGACCTGTAAGATGATTGCATATCAAAATAGATGCGCTAGTTAGGAAAACTTCCACACTTCCTTTTGAGAAAGCATACTTTACATGGAAGGAGCACTCACCAAGAAGCGGTCCTATTGGTCTCATTACTGGAGGAGGCCCAGGTTTAGGAGCAGCAGTGCCTGCAAGTCACAATCAAAAGCAACTGCAGTTTTCATACAGGCAATAATTACAAGTCCGCTAGAGTTACTTTTCTACGACATGGAATAAATACATGACTATCAATTCCAGCAAACATGTTGCTAATAAAGCCTAATTTAAGCTTCTCCATCAGCTCCCTGAGGCAGAGACGCACACACAGAGACGTTTTGCTTTCAGACTTCTCCGTCCCATGGAGAGTGTTGCAAAGCAATTTCCCACCAGGACAACAGAGGGCGTAGCGCTTTTCTGGGGTATCCTGTCATATATTTGGTCCAAGATATTGCATTTACAGTTTATATGTGCAGTTATAGTTTATATTGTGTTTTCTGTAATTCAGAGACTTTTTAACACTGATAAATTTGTCCATTGTCCTCCACCTCTTCATGCGCTCGCCACCTCTAAACTTTTCCCGTCATTTCCATCCACGAATAAAACGCTTGCTGCGTATCTTTATACTCTCCCACTCACGGGTGAATAAACGTTCACATTTTCAGAGTTTTTCTGCGAGGTATTCTTCAAGCTGCTCCGTTGTCTGCCGCTAGATATCTTCAGCTCTCCTTTTATTTTTTGAGGCGGCAATGGCGTTGCTGGTGACGTATTTAAAAGAAGCTGTGTCCTGACCAATCAAAAGCTCCGTCTTGTTGGACGGATGTTTAGAAAAGAGAGCTCGACTCCATCCGTCCTTGCCAGCCTGTCGGACAGCCCTTGCAACGACGGATAATGGCGTTGCGTGTCTCCAAGCCGACGCAGAAGCATAAATTAGGCTTTAAGGAAAAAGACCTTGGCTCGGATCACACGGCATGATAAGAGTGCTCCTCCACTTTTACCAAGCGTAAGGTTGCACCGGATAACCATAATGGATCTATAGGTAATCTTATCAGATAATTCTATGAGCGAGCGCTCTGGTCTGCTCGGAAGCACGCAGGGTTTGCCCGGATCATAAATCTGGGCTTTCAAACATGTTGGACTGTCTTGGTCTCATTTTGAAGGACAACCAAACTTGCTGCCTGTTGAATGAGTCGTGCAGCTAATCAGAAAGTGAGGCAACAGAAGCACAAAGCACGCTGCTCCTCTGCCATGTTTGTTTATGCTAAAATCACGATGGTAAATGGCCTGTATTTGTATAGCGCCTTCTTAGGGTTCTACAACCCCCCAAGGCGCTTCACAACACAACACAACTGCCCTGGGGCGCACTGACAGAGGCGGGGCCTGCTGTACACTGGCGCCACCGGTCCCTCCGACCACCACCAGCAGGCAAGGCGGGTTTAGTGTCTTGCCCAAGGACACGATGACAGCGACCGACTGAGCGGGTCGCGAACCTGCAACTTTCCGATTGCAAGGCTGCCACTTAACTCCTCTGCCACCATTGCCACGATCTTGTGAAATTTCCTGTCTGGGGAATGTTCGTGTATGAAATCAGTTTGTGTGTAGTATTTGCCATGCTGCCGCACACCACACGCTGTAGGACCAAAATTGGTATACTCCCAAAAAAATTTTTTTTTATCAGGTTTTATGGTGTCTTATGCTTTCAAAATTGTGCCAATTTAAAAATCCTGTTGTGTGAACTGGGCTTTAAGCCTGATTTATACTTTTTTGTCAGCTTGAGAGGGAAGTCGCGCACATGCATTGACAAGAGTTTTTCCTTTCGGACTTTTCCGTTGCCTTGGGAGTAGGGCTGGGCGATAAATCGAACACTTATCGTTATCAAAATGTCTGACTCGAACCGATATCATTTTCCCCATGTCAATAAATGTGGTAGAGTAACATATTTTACGGGTGATGCAGGAAGACTGTGCCTTCACCAGACAAGACTCACATGTCCCAGGAATGAGTGGACTGAAGAACAAGTTCCCATCTCCATTTTTTTTTTTAAGTTAGGAAATTTCTCGTTAAGAATCGCCTGATTTTTCAATCATTTTGTTGCATTTTTAAAATTTAATGTGATATTGTATATTGGGAAATTGAAAAAATGTACTACAATTTGGCATACAGCGTTGTAGTTCTACATAAATTGATGAAAACTATTTTAACCTGGGATATAATATCGGATAAAATATACCCGACGTTAGTGATGGTGTTACTAATTTTAACGTTAGTGTTCTAGTGTTATAGATTTAAAAGCCACGCGACTTTGAATGTATGCTTCCAAAAACAAAACAATTACTGAAAACTTCCATTTACAGACACTTTTTACCAAGTAGACATATGATTAAAATGTTCAGTGTAAAAACAGTAACTTACGGAATCCTTTGAAAGCCGGAACCTCACAGGGCTCCTTTAGAATCACCTAAAGAAAAAAACACCATGTGTTATATGCAGGAAACCCACTGCAACAGCAACATTGTTTTATAAAACTATTTTGAGTTTTGTTTTCTCAATTTTACCAACAGAGGTCGCTACAATGCCGTTTCTTGTCTTTGCCCATCTGCACTAGTATAATGACGTCCCAGACGGACTCTCAGAAAGTGTGCCAACATTGTGGGATCCAAATTCTAGCACAACAGCCTCACAGTGTCCAATTTAACTTTTCCCACCGCCCTGGCTCTCCATTTCACACGGATGTCAGTTTGGCTGTGTGCACGCCTCTGACGCTGGCTCCACTGAGTAGCAACAAAGCCCACACCTCATTTAAATCGCCATAACGTTCATATCAAGCAGTGGGGCGAAATTAAGGTGCAACAATATCTAATGTGCAAAACGGGTTTCCGATTCATGAGCACTTGGACAGTTTCCGTAAAAGGTTAAAGGGCACGTTCAGCTAGTTGTAGACGATTGATAAAAATTGTTAAAAGCTACCGTATTGAGTCCGTCACTTACTTTGATTTGCCCCCTCTTCTCTGGCGTTTCCACCTCAGCAGCAGCAGCTCTAAGTGAAGCTTTAAGTGTCGGGTCTTTCACAACATCATTTTCTTCAAACGTAATCTTGTCGGCGTGGTTGTTCTTCTGTATGAAATGCAGTAAAATATAGGCGTACGTCAGTTACATCAAACCTTTGGTGTCAGATTTGGGGAAAACAAAAACAAACAGCGGTACTTGCCATGTATTTGAAGCAGTGCTTCCAGCCTTTGACATGATCAATAACGTCATGCTGCACACAGGACAAGTAGCAGAGTTTGCACTGGTAGTGTGGTTGGACTGATTTACTGGGACTGCGGTATTCCCAAACGTAATTAAGGCCTGCAGACATCACATTTGTCATTGGTTATTTCTTTTTGCTTTTCAAAACAAGAGGACCAACAGATGCACGTGAACAGAGGGGGGCATCTACTTACCAAGGATCCCTGTGACCCCCCTCAACAACTTGCTCAGAGAGGGCATCGTTTGGACAGAATTCCCTCTTGTGAACACTGAGAACAAATAACCGTGATCAGGACTTGAGGAATACTAAAAAACTGCAAGACTAATCATGTTTAAGTCGAGGTCAACTCGTCACTGATCTCTTGGGAGAAATCTGCAATGGTAATTGCAGCAGGAAGAAACAAGACATTGGAAGCGTGTTTCATTTTAATACAACTTGTAGCAGCTGATGAACACAAGATTTTATTCTTTGTATAAGAACTGATCACTAGTCAACAAAGTCCTCGTGTCCTTCTGAAACCTTGGAGAGGAATGAGAACAGTCCTGTTATCCCCCATTTGGTCCAGAGTAGTCTCTGCAGGACACATCACTATGATGTTCTGCTTCTGACTGTCTCCAGGGACAGAAGCACCACTTCAGCGCTACAGCAATGAAGCAGTCTGTGCACAATTTCAAAAATACTCCATAAAGTTTATTATGACTAACAAGTAGCCAGTGATACAGACAACTGATTAAAACCAAACACTGCACTCAGTTTGTTCATCTTAACAGGTCAGCTGTGGCCATTTTTGCCAGACCAAAAGCTGCGAGATGGCACCACAACAGCACCCTAATCTCTGAGGGCCCACCAAGAAGTGAACATGTCACCACTGGCTCCATGAAGCAGGAAGTTAAGGTCTCACGCTTCAGCTTTCAGGCCTGGAAGTGGCACCGTGAGTAATCAAGACTTACCTATGTCAGCAGAGTGCTGCGGATGCCGTTTCTGTCATCAGAGGGAATAAACCCACGAGAAGGGGGGAGAGAGAGATACAGGCATTAGTGACAGGATGACGCATGAACTCCTCGTCCATGTCCAAAACACCGTACACGCTACAGAGCCGCCATTTCCTCATGCGTGACCCCCGCATTAAGCAGGGCCAGCGACAGGAAGGAGTACACGGGCTCTACGGTGTCAACTGATGGCTCTAAATTCTCATCAAGAGAACAGCAACAGTTTGTTACTGCTTTAAAAGAGAAGAAGAAGAGTTATTACACTTTTAATAACGTGTGAAAGACAACTCGTCTACTGTGGCCACACGACAGAGCAACACCTACATGCTCCTTTTCTTTTGGCCAGTCTGATGTTTTGGTTGTGAAACATAATTTGGTGGAAAAACACCACAGAATAAAAAAATGAACATGCATGCTCCAGCATATGAGGGGGACAATTACTCCTAATGCCATTATGTGGTCTAAGCCAAACTTTTTTCTCATGAGTCCAGTTGGGTCACAAACATTCCTGACAGTGAGATTACAAAGTGCCAGGGTCTGCGACTTTCCATTTGAACAAATAAAAACTTTTATCTTGCATAAATGAAGAATTAACAGGGTTTCCACAATGAAAGAAACTCCCCATTGTTCTCATTTTGGAGCATGCAGAGGGGAATCGCACTCCTCTGCCTCTCAGGAAAAATCGACTTCAAAGTACCGGAGAGGAGGGTCTAGTCGATACGGTTCCTTGGTAGAGGTTGACCAGGGCTGCTATTTGTCACCTGTTCTGTTCATAACTTCAATGAGCAGAAGTTCTAGGTGCAGCCGTGAGGTGGAGGCGTCGAGTTTGGTGGCAGGAGGATCTGATCTGATTTCCAACTCCGAGTTGGGGCAAGGTCCTACCTCGACTGGAGGAGTTAAAGTAAGTATCTTGGGATCTTGTTCACGAGTGAGGGAAGACTGACATGTAGATCAGGGCAGCGTTGGCAATGATGCTGAACCAGTCTATTGTGTGAGCTAAGCCAGAAAGCAAAGCTCTCCATTTACTGGTCAATCTATGTACCAATCCTCACCCATGGACACCCCGTGGAAGAAGTACTTCAGGTATGTCTTGTTGGCAGAAGCCCCCGGGTTGAATCAACCCAGGACACGCGGTAAGGATTACGTCCCCTGGCTGGCCTAGGTACGGTCCAACCAGAGGAGCTGGCAGAGGTTGCCGAGTTGAGGTTGAGGACGAGTATGAGGAACCTGAAGCTTTTCAAATCAGGAACATTATCTCCCGAATCCCCCTTTGAGCCTGACAGCTCTCAAGCCATCTGAATTTATTTACTGGTAAAGATAAAGATGCAGATCAATACACAAATTGAAAATACACTAAATATGATTTCTACATCACTTTGGGCATTCCTCAAACTAATATAAAAGATAAACTAAGATTAAAGTGAAATTAAGGCTTAAGAATTTAACTTTGTAAACATGAGGCTAGAAAACACAATAAAACCATTACTGGTCTGATGACTAAATCAGGTGTTGGCCTGTCTGAACGCACAGAGGGAGAAGACTACATAACCTGGCTAAACAAGCAATTTCAACAGCCAATCAGCAAGGATGTCAAGAGGAACTACAGGTATGTTTAACGTGAAAATGACAAAACCCACCTTTGACTTTTTCTTTCTTTGTAGAGGTACAGGCTCATTTTGAGAAGGAGGCTGTTCTTCAGACGCCAAATTCTCCATTTTCTTCGCTTGCTGTGATATAAGCAGACAAATTAATAGAAAGCAGAATTATTCTTAAAAAATGCAAGACTACTGCAACTCGATATGATCAGAAAATGCAAGTTTTTCTTAAACGAATGCTTTTGCACTTTCGTGTTTTGGTAGGTTAACAAAGTACTGCGAATTAGTCAGCCCAAGTAGTTGTGGAAATACATCAAGGGAAAAAACAGAAGCTCTTTCAGATCATCTTTGAGGTTTGTAAATGGCAATTTATTAAAATACAGTTCAAAATCAACGACTAGCTTGATGCCTCACGCCTGTTTTCACTAGGCCCCGCCAGACGTTGCTTTACAATTACACTTTCAACAACACAATTAAATAAAATAAGCCAAAAACTATAGTGCGTACATAATTATATTACTTAAAAACAAGACTTAACCCACCATACCTGAACGTTTTATCGCAAAACCAAGTTGTGTAAGCCGAAGGTTTGCTATGTTAGCTTCCGTTGGTTTTATCCTGGACCGAAACCCTTTAATGGGGGTACCTGGATTTCGCCTTTATAAAATATATATTTTCTATTGTCTATAATTATTTAATCTTCACAAATTATAACAAAATCATTAAAATGATTGTGATTATAGGATGTTATATTTCAAGATTCATCCACTAATACTGCTAAATAGTATCAGTATTCTTCAAGGCAGTTATGAAGACTACTATATGGTGCGTTTATTATGTACACCGGGACGTACCGTAATACGTCCCTGGATTAAATATTGACATAATATCTGCATTTTTAAAGATATGTAGTTTGTTTTTTCCTTGATAAACTTAACGCAAATTAAAATTTAATCAATAACTATTGTTACAGAGCCTAAAACATTCTAACGTGCTAGCTCCGTATTCATTCAGTTGTACACACAAACTCCGCAGGCTTTGTAAACATGTACCCACCGAATCAAAGGACCCAATGAACATGCAAGACGAGATTGCAAAGCTATTTTGTATGAACTGAAAGTCATTTGCTGGTTATTTATTTAGCTTAAGATACCGAGTGAGTTCTTGGTGCTACGCGAGGATCTGGCGATTGGTGAAAGGTCCTTTTTTTAGTGGTAAGTTAAAAACGACACACATGCTTGATGGTACTGTTAGCTTCATGCTAGCTATTTTAGCAAATGTGAATGCAAACGTGCATTTCCTCTTATACACTTTTTCGTTTAAATTGTTACCATTCGGAGTTAAAACTGAGCAACATTGTAAATTTCTAGAAAGTCGTTCACGTATTTAACCCCAATCTCTGCCCAGGAGAAAAATCTAGTCAACGAAAGATGAAGGCCAAGAAGAAAAAGAGGCAGGATGATTTTAATAAGGTCAAGCTAAAAGTGGGAAAGAAGAAACCCAAAGCTGATAACACCACCAACACCAACTTTCGCTCAAGGGGAATCCATCTGCGTGAACAGCTGAAGAGAGACACAAATGGTCCCACAACTCATAGACAGCTGGGTATCGATGTACGTCAACAGATTCAGAACAAATGATCTCAGATTTATTGTTTGAATGACACAATTGTGTTTTCTGTCCCTGATCTTCCTCCCTTTAACAGGAACTCTTGTCTCAGCTGCATCATTATAGCGCTAATGTGAAACACAGCGCCTTGTTGGGTTTGAGAGAGTTGCTATCCATCAGTCCTTCCCTGCTGGAGCAGCATCTGTCACGCTTGCTCTCTGAAGTGGCAGCTGTTCTCACAGACAAGGATGGTAACGTCCGTGTGGCAGCTACGCGTGTGCTCAGGTGAGGGAAGCAACGCATTCGCCAACATTTAGGACATTTAACAAAGTGATAAGTTTGTTACCGTCTCCTCCAGGTTCGTTGCACAGTCGGTGCCTGCAGAACGTGTGTCCCCATTTTTCCCCCTTCTCAGTGCTCACTTGTCTTGTGCCATGACCCACATTGAGCCGGTCATCCAGGAGGATGCCATGAATGTCCTTGATGTTTTCCTGGAGCACTACCCATCTCTGCTTGCGTCTCGGCCCATAGTACTCCTTACAAACTTCTTGGAGCTCATCTCTCACAGACAGAATATTGGAGGAGCCAAAAAATCTCTGGATGCAAAGGGGCGAACTTGGGCACTGACGGTCAACCCCGACAGGACTGTAACAAGCCAACAGTGGCGCCTCTCTGTTCTCCTCAGGTATGAATGCAACCTGCTCATGAGATGGTTAGATTTTAAAATCATGGATTACGAGCCTTGTCAGCCTTGTTGTTTTCCTTGCTTGTGTTTCAGGCTTGGGCACTTTCTGCAGGCGGTTGTTGAAGAAAGACCAATGGAAGAAGGGGACATGTCAGTCCGAACTGAAGGAGTATTTGGTTCAAGAGGAAAAGGATGTCTTACTCCTCTGCATCTCAACTGGGAAGATCTGGTTTACAGAAAAGGGGACGTTAAGGTTTATGAAAATTCTGGGGCCAAACCAACTCCCCACTCCACCTTCAGACTCAGGTAATGGACTCCGGTAACATGCAGACTCTAGAAAATGAAACATAACTTTCTTAAAAGTGGGTAATATTTCACACAACTTTTCAAAAACTGAACAGACCCGAGGTGAACGCAGGAGCTCCAACAAGTGAGGGTCTGGACTCGCCTGAGACCGTTGAGAGGTTTGCCGGCACACTTGTGCCTCTGCTGCTGGAGGTTTGGATTGAAGCCTGCGCCAGTGACTGCTCCTGGAATAGCACCGAGGGCTCTCACCTGCTCACTCCAGATGCCATGTCAGTTATGTTCCAGGTCTTGACTGTTCTTCAGTTGCTGAGGAAACTGCCCACCCAGCGGGAAAACCAGGATGCACTGGTGAGATAAAGCAACCGTTTATTTGTTCCTTGTTGTATTGAAGGCACTATTCTTCATAAAAATGGCACACCTGTTTGTTTAGGATGCATGGTTACGTAAAGAATATCTGGGAGATTTTAAGCAGCACTTCATCAAAAACTTTCCTTACGGCATGCGGGACACACCAAAACACAAGAAGAAAGTTGATCTCAAAAGGTAGGAATAGCAGTTTTACTAGTACCCAGATTGTTTTGTTGTTTTTCTAATCTTAATGCTTTTGTGTGAATGTATTACTAAGAGATTTTCTAGAAAAGTCGATAAAATAATTTCATAGAGCACACAAATATAAACCAACTAATGCCTGCTGTTCCCTCCTCAGGAGTAAACAGACAGCAGCTGTTCCCGCTCCGACCGTGGAGCCTCTGGCTTTGAACATCACACTTAGCCAGGTCATGGTGTCGCTCAGCCAGAAGCAGGGTCTCGCCCGAGAGGTGGATGGAGACTGGCTGTCACCTCTGAGGAGTTTTGTCCGGGACACTCTGAGGAGTGGCGCGAAGCTGAGCTACAGGCAGCTGCACATGCTGCTGGGCACCGTGTGGAAGATGGTGCTCACACAGAGGAGCAGAGGTCAGCATGATTTCATTTATTCACTCTGCTCCTATAGGTTAGTTCAAGCCACAAAGGTCTAAATTTAATGGAAAAACATCAAAATACAAACATAAGACAGTGTTGGACCACATTCTTGTCTCTACTTTAGTTGTTTACATTTCTGTATGCTTGCATTTGTGCAGCAGTGACAGAGGAGCTGTTGGCGGCGGTGTATGTCTACTACAAACAGAGGAACCTCCAGATACAGACACGATCTCTGCTGCTGTCCTTCTACAGCAAACTCTACCTGCAGGAGCAGGGGCATGCACACATAGCCAGGTAGCTGCAGTGGAAGTTTTGTGTTCATTTATTTCTGCGTCAACAGTGAAACTTTACAAACATTTATCTACTTTATGTGTTTTTTTTATGTGTGAAGGAGCAAAGTGCTGTGTCGCTGGCTGGGATCTCTTCCTGTGCAGCTGTCCCAGTTGGGCCACCGTAACCCAACGCTCTCTGCTCAGCTCATCTTTTCCATCCAAGCTGCAGCTTCTCGAGGCAACAAGGATCTTCTCAACAGTCTGCAGACACATGCCTGCAGGCTCTACGGTGAGCACACTCGCATGGAGCAACTCTTTATGAAACATCTGTACTTTCATGTGTATTTGATTTAAATTAGAATAGACTTTATTTGTCATTGGACCAGCGTCCCAGTACAACGACATTACAGCAGCACAACTTGTCCAAGAGCAAACAAACATGTGGATATAGACAGGAGTCAGGCAGGATGAGGAAGCAGCCACTTGACGGCGCTCCCATATGCAGATAAAAAGGAAAGGGTGACGTGATTCGTTGGGTTTTAAGCAGAGTTACTAGGGTATCGCAGTAAGTAGCAAATCTGTTTTGTGTTTTTCAGCAGCCTGTAACTGACTAATGTTCAATAGGAACGAGAAATCTCAAACTAAAAGAATCCAATCAAAGGACAGCTTCCTCTGTTTCAGAAGGAATTATGCGTACAAATCTGAATTAAGTGAAAGAATGTTTTAAAGAGACGTTTTAAAGATTATTCTGACACGTGTGTCCACTAGGGGGCAGTATAGCTCCACGTCTCCCTCTTTAAGCCTTTCTGAGCTGCTGCTGTCTGTGCCAGAGGATGGTCAGGCTGGTGTGTGACACAGAGGGCCAGAAGGGGGGGGGGTCTGATAGAGACGGCCACAGAGCCAGCGATTCACCACACAAGACTCCTTTTGTCCGAGGCCTTTTGACATCAGCATGTGCGTCAGAGACAGACAGAACACCACACACACGCATTATCTGCACTCTGACAGTAGCAGCTATGGCTTTCTGCTGCTGCTGCTTCTCTTTGTGGTACAAACATAAACTGGTTATCCAAGAGTGGCTCAGCCTCATGTGAAAATCCACAGGTTTTAATCACAATGCGTGTTTCTTGTTGAAGATCCACAGGAAGGAGTTGTGGTGCTCTTGCCACCGGAGTCCCAGCAGCAGATGGTCCATCTGCTTTACTTCCTTCCCAAAATGTCCCAGCCCCTCCTGGCCAACCTGAGCAGCTGCTGCACCGCTGGACGGATCTCTGCCAGCCTCGCCTCCTCTCTGATCCGCATCATACTCTTTAGGTGAGCTTGGAAACGCCCCACTTTACCTAAGAGATGCCGCTATTTAAAGCCATATGGGTCTCTACCGCCTATATAAACCTCCAAACATGGAAGAAAATCCATCCATCCATTTTCTGTCTGTCTGGTTTTAGGAATTATGTGCTTAAAACAAGCCGTTTCAAAAAGTCCCCTTTTGTGATGTCACAAATGGGGAAAGTAGAATAGAACCACCTCTGGAAAAACAGCAGCTCGACTCTGATCCCCTCCTAGATACCGGAGCTTCTCGGCTTATAGCAGCCTGAGTGGGGGATGGGTGGGCGTGGCCAACTGCAGCTTGTTTTCTTAAAGAGACAGAGCCCTGAAACGGCTCATTCTGGAAGCTACTGAAACTGTTGAGAATAAAACTGCTGAGATAAGTTCATGTGAGAGGGATTTAGTGCAAAAACGTCATAAACGTGTTTTTTATCGACCATAGAGCTATTATAACTTAAGAGAAAAGTCATATGTCTCCTTTAAGTTAAAAACTTATGTTTCACTGAAGTTTTATGACTAAACTTTTGCAACAAACGGTCGGAAAGCCCCGACCACCACAAGATGGCAGTGTTGTGCTTTCCCAGAACCTAACTTCTTACCTGCATGTTGATCAACTCTGATGCAAGTTTACCCTTCATCTGATAACCGGCCTGCTGATGACAATAGAAGCAGTTTTTTACTGTGTTGTGGTGTTTCTGACCTCTTTCCTGTGTCAGTGGGCCAGTGTTATACAAATTTTTTGCGCCACGGGAGTTCTGAGCTCATGTGAGACGGGACGTGCGTATAATAGATTTGATACAAAGAGTTCTTTGGGAGGTTGGAATGCAGCATCGTCACGGAGCGTCCAGAGGACCGTCTGCATGTGCCTCCCAGGCTTTACAAAAACACGCTCTCATTCACGCTCGGGTTCTGCTCTTCCAGATGCGTGCTCCCCCAGGGACAAGGATCACTTTTATAACCGCGTTTACGTGCGTTTTACTTTTATTATCACTCTCTTATGAAACACACCATCACAAATACAAGAGACACGATTCAAAAATCAGAAGGAAATCTTTTAAAGTTGCATAACGAGTCTGAAAATTGTCCTTTTTTAGGTCCTCTCTGAGCGGCTGGTCCGTTGGAAACCAGGAAGCAGCCGTGCAGGACGTGGACTACATCAGCTTCTTGTTCTCCACCCTCACAGGCTTCTCCTCCGAACACCTCACCAGCCTGCAGGATGATGAAAACATCCTGCCTCCTTCGCCCATCGCTCCCCTCTGCCTGTACCCCACCCCGTCAGAGCAGTTCACACACCACTGGGATGTCCTCGAGGTACCCGCCGGTTTTTACAGTCACCTAGATGCACTTGGTGAAACCTCAAATGGCTGAATGTAGACAGGAAGGAGGCTTCTAGGTGTAGAGCGTTGATATTCTGGACACAGCTGTGGTCTTTCAGCCCCTCCCCCCCAGGTCTGTGTCTGTCCCTCACACACAGCTCAGAGGATGGAAGCTTTATCGTGGCGCCCCTGCTGAGAGGGGAACCTTTATCGTGTTGCGCAGGTTGGAGACACGTGGTTATCGGGCATAGTGGATATGCACAAATGCTAATGAAAGCCCGTGGCATGATGGGAGAGTGACATTTCTGCACAGAAATTACCGTTAACCTAACTAAGCCCTGGGGCAAGTGTGTGTGAGTGGGCGGGGGTGCTTATAATCACTAATTCAGCCCCTCAATTAAAGCCTTAGATCCAGCATCTCTCATCTCCCTGTCTGAGTCAATCACAGGCGAGGAGGTGGGAGGGGTGGCGCCGTGGCAACGGGCAGCATTAAGAAACGGACCGTGTCAGCTCTGGTTCGGCTAATGAGGCGGGATTGTTTTTAATGATGGAGAGAATGCCAACAGGTGCAGCGTTCAGACACACACACACACCTAAATGTGATAAAAGGTAATGAGAAATTTGATTTGGATTCCAAAGTAATGGGAAAAGCTGAGACCTGAACCTTTCATTTGTTAAACTTTTATTAGTCGAGTTTCCTGCTCCATATCTCCCATTTTACCCACTAGACTCTCCCAGTAGCTGTGTTCTGGTTTCTGCTGCAGGGCCGTGTGTTCAGGTCACATACAGGAAGCCCCAGCTGTTGTGTGGTGTTTATGCATGCATGGCTGCAGGGTAGCTGGTAAGAAGAGAGAACTTACTAGTCTTTCTGTTAATGTCTGATTTATAGGAGGTGTGCCACTGTCTGGAAACTGTGGGCTCAAAGTCTCAGTGCTTCGACATCCTCCAAAACGGCATCTTAAGATACCTGGTAAGACCCGCTTTCATCTCCAGATGTTTCAGTTCCCTGGATTAGATTGTGTGGTCGTGACGACGGGTTTGTCTCAGATCAAGTTGGAGGTGATCCCTGACAGCATGGCAGCCGGGCTGCTGAGAGCCGTGTCCAGGTTGCTGGGCCTCTCCATCCTGCCCGTCGAGCAGGTGCTGTGCTTCCTGTCCCAGTGCTGCCTCAGCCTCCTGGCGCTGCTCGTCACGCTGCAGCTGGAGGCGGCGGCTGAAACCGAACACAAAAGGTGCGTTTGGAATGATAACAGGAGCTGTTTGCTAAAGTCAGGTGATGGCGTCGTTAAAACCGCTCTGTGTCACGTCTCTCAGAGAGGCCATTTGGGGTTCGTGCGTGACGGCGCTGAGCAGCGTTCCTCGCCTGCTGCGCATCGTTCTGCAGTCCATGCACGTTAGAGATCTGAATGAGGAGGAGCTGCCGCAGCTCGGGCAGCTCCTCTCCATGCTGCTGCAGCACGCGCCGCTCCACAACCAGCTGCTGGCCAACGCCGCTCTGCTGCAGGAGCTCATACAGAACCTCACGGTAAGTTCTGACGCCTCAGCAGGAGACCAACACGACCTGTCTGTGGAGGTCATCTCTCGATTACGCTGCATTTTTGTGTTTCAGAGGTACTCCCAGAGCGCGTCCAGGGAGCAGTGGCTGACGGACCTGCTCTACTGTTACAGCGTCACCGTGGCTCATGGCTCTTCTGCACACCGTGGAAGTCTGGGCCTGCGGGACATCTACTGACCGCCACGCCCATCAGACCAACGGCGGGTGTGTTGAGAACATTCATCACAACACAAAGAAGCAATGAAACTTTATTTCAAATACCCCGTGTTTTCCTCTTCAGCAGCCCGTTGTCCTTTTTAGGTTTATTTTTTTTAGGATTGTAGAACGTTGACTCGATGTTTACTGAAGTAATAAAAAATAAAGAAAAAGTAAAGTCAAATTAAACTTTTGTTTATTTCATTTAAAATGCATAAAAGCACAAAACACTGAGGTAAATACTTTAGATATTTATCGATTAACTAAACATCTTTTAATGTGCAAAAGAAATGACAGAAAACGACTCAGAAATGCACGTTTTTCTGATCACGTGTGTGTGTGTGTGTGTGTGTGTGTCGGCTGCTGCAGGTGGGCTGTCTGTATGACTGGCTGTTGATGGACTGCCTCATTCTCCATAACAGGAGGAAAGGTTATCTCAGTGTGTGCATGGCGGCGGTGGAGAACGAGAGAGAAGATGAAGTGTGTGTGTGTGTGTGTGTGTGTGTGTGCTCGCCCCACAATGGATGAAAGGTTATCTTTTACACACGCCTTTTCTGTAGTCTTAACCCCGCCCTGTGAGGTCACGGCTCTGATGTCATATGGCTTAATTTTAGAAGGTTTGGCACATTGAATGAACATTGTGTTGAGTTTTTCTATAGAGGCAAGGCTGCCAACCAGCTGAGAAAACATCGAGGAATAATAAAAGTGTGTGTGTGTGTGTTCAATATTTCCCGCGGCCTCCCGTCCCCTGTCCTGCACTGTGTGGTCTCAGGTGGTAAGAGAACTGCGTGGCTTGATTCAGGCAGTGGGGCAGGTGCACGCAGTCTAAACCGCTCACTGAAAAACAAGAGCATCACTTTTAAGACACTGCAGCTCTGTGAAACTGTGTGTGTGTGTGTGTGAGCTCTTACACTGGCTCTGGGTCCGTAGAGGGGTGTCCAGATGAAACGAGCGTCCTCGTCTTGCCGCGGCGTTGCCTAAGGGGAGGTTTCAGAGAAAAGTAAAACTTTGAGAGCCGCTCTAAACCCGGCCGTCCAGCGCTGTGATGCGATTCCTGAACAACTGGTTGACAAACCCAGCTACCACACCTCTGTGTGATATTTAAACTTTTCTCTGACATGGTCACAGACGTCTGAGGCTCCATAGCTCAGTGGTTAGAGCACTGGTCTTGTAAACCAGGGGTCGCGAGTTCAATCCTCGCTGGGGCCTAAAATTGTTTTTCTTCTATTTTTGTTTACAAATAAACAAAAACACAATAAAACTTTCTGCTGAACAGCTTCATGGTCCTACGTCTCAGTTCCAGGTGTGTTTGTTTGTTTTAGGAACTCTGATTGTAGGAAACTGCCTCGATAAAGATGCATTAAATATTCAGAATCACCCCAGAAGATGGTTTAACACGTTCAAACGTCTCTTTAATTCGTGGAAATAAGAGAGGACAAAATGAGAGAATAAGTGTGTGTGTGTGTGTGTTGGATGGGTCGTGTGTGGATTTGTGTGTTCAGCAGATAGCCCCACGCCGTCGTCTGACATTCCCCCTGACAGCTCTGAACTTTTCACAGTGCCAGGACTGTCGGATAGAGGGGGGGAGGGAGAACGGGGGAGGGAAGGAGGAGACACCAGCGTCAGAAGGTGCGGTCGGAGCGAGGACTCTTTCAGTCCGTCTGTGATTGGAAGAGGGCACGTGTGTGCTTGTGTGTCTTGGCACAGTGAGGGTTCTGCCTGTCCTCCCATCATCACCTGGTGATGTTATGAAGGTCGGGGTGTGTGTGTGTGTGTTTCCACGCAGGAAGACCGGGCTCATTCTGTCCAGGTAACGGGAATTAAAACATCTACACTCAGTTATTCACGTCCAACAATCATCTGACTTAAATTCTTGGCTTTTCTTTCTCCAAACGGATTCACTAAGATGTCTCAGGAACTACTTTCTGTTCATTTATGGGATTAAAAAATAAATAATAAAGATTTTCTGTCATTTTTATCTGAAACACTAATGAGGTTTAGTGATTTTCCCCAGGAACACTGAATGCAGCAGGTCCTGCTCTCAGAACCAACGGCTTGTACGCATCATGCATCGGTCTTTGAGACACCCAATAAGAGTCTTATAACACACACACACACACACACATTCATTTATGTTTAGAGCACCTTCCACAACCTTAGCAGGAGCCCATGGTGCTGAACACAACCAGCAGGTAACGATAATAAAAACAGTAAAAATGTAAAAAGATAAAATCAAGAAAAACAAAAATAAAAGCAGTGTTGCAATCCCCAATGCTGAAAAGGCTGCACACACACGCGCGCATTTACATCTTTACATCATTGTGATTTAACAGTAAACGGGTGAATCCAACACATTTAACCCTTTAATGTGCATGTTTTCTATTCATTCGGCTCTTAAAGAGTTGAAATTTTAACTAACGACAACATAAAAGTGTTTATTTTGCTTTTCCTCTTCAGGTAAATTCCATGCATGTTTAAATGTGACACATGGTGATGCAGGTGACCAGAACACTGAAAGGTTAGGGCTGTCCATGTTCTGTTTAAAGAGTGAAAAACTTAGCTGCTGAGATCATTTCTAGCTGCACTGCTGGACCATTAACGTCTAACCATGAAGGCGTGTAAACATACATGTCCACAAACAGCTCTAGGAGTCACCAGAAGGGTCGGCCAGACCTGTATGACACCACAATCCTCCTAAATCTGTTACACCGGTTCATTTATGTCACATGATCTGGATTTTTTATTTAAAACTTCCTCATCAGACACAAAGTTCAGCCGGATCTCCTGAAGGCCTTACAGAGGCACGATGACACCAAAACAAAACGCTGATCAGGTTCCAGACGTTAAAACAGCTTATTTAATCCTAAAACTATCCTGGATATGATGAACGTATGCTGGGAAAGGTTTGTTAGGCCCACCTTTTCTCACATGAAAAATAAAAGAAGTCAGAAATCAAACAGGTAAACGGTGAGCAGCGGCGGCGAGCAGCGGCGGCAAGCAGTGGCGGTGGCGGCGGCAGCAGCAGCGTTCTCTCACCGTAGATGCTTTGCAGAACGGAACTTTTACTGGATGCTGGTTTGCCAAGCTGAGCTCTGGTTCCCATTTTTCTCCTGCTAGGAGTGAAGTTTAATTCACTCAGCTCTGCGTCTTCACAGGCCTTGGCTGCTCCTCGTCTGCGTGCACAGAACCTGCACACACACACACACACACACACACGCTGCTCAACTAAAACAACAAAACAGCGTTCAAAGGATTAAACGCTGGCGCGTCCTCACACTAACAGTCACTAAGCGTAAACACAGTAAACTGTTTATTGGAGGCTCCTAATAGGCCACATGAACGCCGTATAAATCGCGACGCTGCGCAGCAACAGAGGGCCTCCCGCGGCGGACTGGCAGCCTCTAAGAGGAACGCCGTGAGTGCGAGAAGACAGGAAAACCAAAGGGAAGCCGCTGCTAGCTATTAAAGCAGCCCTGCTGAACTTTTAGCCTCTCGTTAAACGAGCACGAACCATCCAGATTATAGTCGTTCTGTCTCACCCCTCTCCCACGCTCTCTTCCCCACTGCTCTCGTGTGAATGATGGTGGGTGTTATGTGGGAGAGAACACATGTGGGCACCACATGGGACTGCCCCACAGGAGTCCCCCCCCCCCCCTCCAGGTACCACTCACCTCCACCACGCTCGCTGGATGATGCGTGCAGCCTCATCCCTCCTGTTCTGCTGCTTCCTCTCGCGTTCCCTCCGTCTGCTGGTCGGCGTACACAAACCAGACGGAGCTTTTCTGGGCGGCTTTTTGCCGTCTAAAGACGAATTGCTTCTCAATGAGGCGGTTTGGTCTTTGACAGAGGCCCTCTCTGGAGCCGGCTCCTTGTGGTTTCTGTGCTTTAGAGCAGAGGTGATGGCGTTCCTCTTGCCTGAGGCAGTGTGCACACTCGTGTGAGCATCTTTCTTCAGAAGAGCGCTCTCTCTGGTTTCGTCCACGCTGAAGGCAGGTGTGGACGGAGTCGACGTGCTTGAGGAAGCCGGGTCCCTGGCGTTGGGTCTGGTGGGCTCTCTGCAGCTGGTGGGGGACAGAAGCTCCCTCAGCCGGGTGGTCGAGGAAGCTTCGCTGCTTCTGCTGGAGCTGCAGCTCAAAACTTCAGGAAACTCGTGTTGATCAGTGGGAATGCTGCTTCTGGAAAACCTGCTTCTTTGGGCTAAAGGGATAAAGATCTTACTTCATGTTGAAAATGCATCTAATGGAAATAAAATAAGCTATTTTATTTTTACGTTAAAGCTAAATATAACATAATTTAAGCTCCTAACATCAATACTTTAGTCATAAGATGTAAAACCTGAATGTTTCTGTACCTTTATGCCTCTCCTCTTTAGTCTTGGTGCGGCCGCCTTTGGATGGTTTCCTTTTTTCCACCGTAGAATCGTCTATGTCCACCGAGGTGAGCTTTTCCTGCTCCGCTCTCTCCGGGGAAACCCTTGGTGTTTCTGCAGCAGCGTCTGCGGGAGCTCGCTGCACAGCTTCTCTTCTTCGCTGCTCTTCTTCTCGCTTTCTGAAAACACGAAAACAAGTTTAGATGCTTGGTTTAATAAGAAGAGACTCAGGGACAGGCGATGTTTGTGTGGAACGCCGAAACTAAATAAATGTATGAACGTCACACACACACGCGCACACACACGCGCACACACACACACATGCACACACACACGCGCACACACACACACACTAAGGGACAATTTAGAGTCACCAGTTACCCTAACATGCATGTTTTGGATCTGTGCGAGGAAACCGGAGTGGTCGGAGAAAATCCATGCATAAACGGGGAGAGCTGAGATTTGAACCTGCAACCTTCCTGCTGCGAGACAACGATGCTGCAGCCCAACAGCAAAAACACAGTTCAGAAGAGTGTAAACTTCAAACATCCTAAAATCTGACGAGTAAACATAAAACTATACTTTATAAAAACTTGTGTGGAATTGTGTTTTCTCTGCAGCTCCTTGGACGTAAATTTACTTTTGAAAAAACTAAAGGTGAGCCTGGTGAGCAAATGACAAATGAAGCCCAAACCAGAGGCCGGAGACAGAGAGAAGATGCATGTGTGTACAGATGACAGAGGTAAAGACAGATAGTGAAAGGGTGTGATGGTCTCTACGGGGACGGGAGGAGGACGACGGAGACTGATGGTGGAGACAAACTGAATCAGTAAAATAGAAACGTGTAACGGTGTTCCTCCTGGTATTTACACATGATGATATAGTCAGATTACTCTCAGCTCTCCTCACAGAGAGATGCATATTTAAAGTTATTCATCTTCATGGGCTTGTGTCTCACTTGGCTGCATCCTTTCGTAGCTGCTCGTGTCTCATGAGGAGCTGCTTCCTCTCCCTGAAGGCCTTGCGGACGGTGTAACCCTTGTAGACGGCCTGGATGGAAGCAGCAGCAATGTCCTGGATGGCTGCTATGGACAGAGCACCATGCTCCAGCATGAACTGGATCACCTCGGTGTGTCCTCCCAGCAAAGCGTAGTCCAGAGGGGTGTACCTGCACAGCACGAACACTGATGATGATGTGTCTGTGTCAGCTCTGCTTATGAATTCATGACGGGCGCTCCCACCTCTCCTCTGTGTGCTCCATTTGATTGGGGAAAGCATTGTAGCCCAGCAGCAGCTTTACAGCATCCAGGTAGCCGTTGTTACATGACCAGTGGAGAGCAGTCCGGCCCTGCAGCCCCGTAAACCATGCAGGCTTTAACTTAGCTATGATCTAAAAAGAATGTGCATTTATACTAACGTTCTTCACCTCCTTGTCCTGTATATTTGGATCAGCATCATTTTCCATGAGAACTGCCATACATGTGATGTAACCACCGTACGCAGCACACTGTAACGGAGTCCGTCCTGCATGATCCTGCAGTCAGAAGCAAATCATAAAACATCTCCTCCTAGAAAGCCTTGGTGTTTAAGGTAAGCTGTGTGTACATTTATCTAGACGACTTAAATCAGGTCATTTAACGAGGCCAGGTGTATAATCATGGCTCAGTCAAAGGATTTTTGCCTCCAACATGATGCTTCTCACTTTTCTTTAGTATCTTGTCAGTAATAAAGACAAATAGTAGGAAAATAGATCAGAAACGATTTAAACAAATCAACTAGAGAGCCGACCACAACCTGGAGTCTAAAAAAGTGCCTCCTAGTGACTGGTTCCTAAGCCACGCCCATCTACTTCCTGTCCTTGGGTCCCTACGGCCTAAAAACAAGAATGTGAGCCTTTGAGAGGATAAAAGTTATTTTCTGACTCTGATATGTGCCATGGATTTCACATGTGATGAATTTTAAAGACGCCACGAAAACGCTGATTTTAGAACGGCGGCAAAAGTTACTTTTTGTGTGAGAAGACGTAGAGGACTACAAATGCTGGTCTCACCAAACTGACGTCATCAAACCAGACACGGAGAAGAAAAATGTCTGTCAGTATAGCGAGCTTCACATCCTTCTTCCAGGACGACAGAAGCAGCGTTAAACGTGGAGAAAACCACCATAAATCTTTTACAGGCAAATTAATCTCAAATTATGTGACAGACGTCGTCGAAACACACATAGTTATTTATAATTTAAACTGAAGTAACATGTGTGATTCAGGGCAAAGCAGACCAGAAGATAGCTTTTAGAGCCCCGTTCACGGACCCATGAGCCGACCTGAAGGGGAGGAGCCTTAGGGTCCCTATAAGTTTTTAGTCCCACCCACTCCATGTTAAAATGGGACATCATGCAGAATGAAAACTAAAAACACATCAAAATGCACTTAATTTAAATTCTTATGGGTTTTTACACCTTTGCATTCATGAATTTATTAATTTTTAAAAATAAATGTATCTGAAACTTATTTGATGCTTAAAAACACCATGATTGTGTGTGGGGGAGCAGGCGTTCAGACCTGTAAACACAGTATTTTTGTCTTTTTGAACAGAAACCTGGTTTATGTTCACACACATCTAAGGTAAAGCAACTAAAAAGAGCCGTAAACATGAACCTACTTTAGTTAAATTATACAATACGGATCTAATTTACAATTATTACAGCGCGACATCCCTTTAGTGCTCCTCCTCCATGTACCTGTACGTTGGGACTGATCCCACTCTCCATCAGTATCTGGCAGACCTCAGCGTTTCCTCCCAGAGCAGCCCAGTGCAGAGCAGTGTGACCATCCACGTCCACCAGGTTCACTCGAGCAGAACCTACACAGAAACCATGCAGATGCAACAGGACAACACTGGAAACAACTAAACTGTTGAAGTCTTTCCAGTGCTGTCAAAAGTACTGTTTTTGTCACACTTAAATGTTCCAGATCAGCAAACATCTTTTATATTAGACAAAGATAACCTGAGTAAGAACAAGAAGTGATCTAACCCTAACCCTGACCTGGTCCTGTGTGAAAAAGTAACTGACCCCTAACCTTAATAACTAGTTGTAAAAACCAGCATTTATAAGAACTGGTAATCTGATTACTGCTACTGAGTCTCTCAGATTGCTGTGAAGGAATTTGGTCCCCCTCATCTTTACAGCATGAATGGCATGTTTAAGGTCAAAGGTCAGACATTCTCATTCAGGATTTCATGGAGAGTAAAGTTCATGGTTCTAGTCCAGGTCCTGAAGCAGCTCCAGACCATCACACTGCCACCACCATGTCTGACTGTTGGGTTGATCTTCTGTTTCTGAATCGTAATGTTAGATTTACAACCGATACAACGGGACACACGACTTCCAGTCCAGAGAATAGTGTCCCAAAAGTCTTGCTGATCATCAAGATGTTTGTTGGTAAAGACGAGACGGGCTTGTGTTCACTTTTGGTCACATGAGGACTTGGAGCTCTACCGTTTTGGTCATTCACACAGAGCCAGGTTGGTTTGGAAAACAGATTTTTTTCCTTCAGTAAAAAATACAAACTTAAAAGATTTGAAACATTTAAATGTCAAAAATAAGAGAAAAAACACGAGAAGAAATCAGTATGAGGGGCAAATAGGTTTTCACAGCTCGGTAACTACCGCAGGCACACACACAGGGGCACATATTCACACCCACCTTGGATGAGGGTGAGTATGACGTCTTTGTATCCCATCTCACAGGCCCGAACCAGCGGAGTGTGTTTCATGACATCCAGGGAGTCGACGGTCGCTCCTTTCTTAAGCAGCAGCTTTACTGTGCTCACGTGGCCTGACAAGGAGGCTGCATGGAGGGCTGTGTGAGCACACACACACACACACACACACACACACACACACACGCACACACACAAACACACATGCACGCACAAACACACACACACACACACACACACACACACACCACACGCACACACACAGGCCTTCAAACCACCTCATCAACACTGCATGTTGTTCACATATAAACAATTGAGCAGTGAGGCTCTTATTATGTTTAAACAGCATTAAGTGTGTGTGTGTGTGTGTGCGTGTGCATGTGTGGTGTGTGTCTATGCTGTATCAGGATATTAGAAACCTGTTCAGTGAGCTGACTGTAAGTTTTCACTTCCCTCATTCCTCTTATTCACTAACTCTCCTGCAGCTTGGTGGGAATTCCCTATGACATCATCATTCTCAGGCTCACACAAGCAGAGGGACACACACAATGAGGATTGAGATGTGTGTGTGTTTGGGTGTAGTATTATGAGAAGGGGATGCACGCACTCAGAATCAGAGCATCAAGTTCTCACCGGTGCCTCCATACTTGTCGGCCATGTTGATGTCAATGTGCGGGGTGAGGGCGAGCATGGTGCAGATGACATCATCGCTGCCCTTCCCGGCGGCCCACATGAAGGCAGTTCGCCCCTCCAGATCCGGCTCGTCTTTCACAGATGGGTGAGACAAAAACACTCCGACTGTCTCCTTCACACGCAGAGACAAACGATAGCAAGGTATGAGCTCAGAAGACGCGTTTTGTCCTCTGGTGTCCTAAATGTGAAGCAAGTCTGGATACTTGTAAATGACACCAAGTGTTCACCAGGTTCACCAGAACATGACTGAATGCATTTGAGCTGAACTATCACCAGACTCACAGCGTTGTTGCTCTGAGCGCCGTAGTGCAGCGGCGTCGCTCCTTGGCTGTCTGAGGGAATTGTGCCTGATATGTTTCTCTCCAGCAGCAGGTGAACTATGTTGGCATGGCCTGAAAAAAAACAGTCTTCCTTACCTTCTCCATGATTACATTTCTACTTTGAATTTATATTTTTGGAGTATTAATGATAACACAGCAGTGGTTAAAGACCAAGTTCACTTGTGTTTTAACACATCTGCAGTGGTCTCTAGTATAAATGAAGGCCTTGTGAGTGGAACACTGGGAAAAAAGCTCTGGCGCTCCTGTTTCAGGAAGTAGAAATGAGCCAGAGGAGAGGGGAGCAGAAGACGGCAGGATCTGGAGTCTTACTTCCTGATATGTGGCCATCTCTCCTCTGATTGGCTAACAGCAACACGACTCTACCACTGACTCTGTTTGCTCTGCAACGTTGATGTTTTATCTCCACAAATAACACAAGCCTGGAGGAGTTCTGCTGTGTGGTGGAGTTGCTAATGCTAACGGTTAGCTTCTACTAGCCCAGATGTTCTCTGCTGTTTCCTGGACGCTAAACCAACAACAGCCTTCCCCGTCGTGAGTCAAGATGGGTGAGTCCATGAATGTTCAGTGACAGTGTGACGTAGATCTGTCAGGATTTTCTAATCCTAGAGTTTCACCTAGAGTCTATTTTCTATCAGAAGCTGATGCAGGAGATAGGTGGAGGAGACTATTTTCATGTTCAGCCTGCATGTTACTGATCATATTTCAAAAATAAAAGCTTTCTCAGTGAACTTGATCTTTAATGTTGTTAGTGACACAGTAGGTGGATCATCCAAGCGTCAGACTAATAAATTCATCCTGCTAGCATCAGTAAGAATGTTGTTGTCTAGACGTGGGAGCTGATCTGATGTCCGTGAGTGTCTCAGGTTTTATATTTCTGTTGATTTTTGTCTTTTCTTACCCAGCAGAGCGGCCCAGTGCAGTGGCGTTCTGAACAGGTTATCATAAGCTGTCACGTTACAGCCCTTATAGGAGGTTAGCACCTTCACCACTGCCTCGTTACCATCGGCAACGGCGAAGTGTAACGGCGTTCGACCCTCGTAGTCCTGCCAGTTTAACAGGGACTCGGTGGGTGCTGCTTCCTTTACACACACACACACACACACACACACACACACACACACACACTGAGTGGGGAGGGCAGCTGATGGCGACAGGTTTAGGTGTGTGTATTCTGGTGTGTACCAGGATGCAGCGGACAGTCTGTGTGGCGCTGGCCTCCTGACTGTGTGCAGCCCAGTGAAGGGGGATCTTCCCCTCGCTGTCCGGGATGCCGATGTTGGAATCGTGCTTGATCAGAAGGCGGACGTGCTCTGGTCGATTATAAAACGCTGACCAGTGAAGAGCAGTTTGCTGTAGGTGGAGAAAAGAAAAACAGAGATAAAGATGAATGAATGGAGAGTTGTTGTAAAAACCACAGCTGAGGTTTCCACTTATGTTGGGAAAAAAAAAAGTTACTCCACTACAACGTGGTCAGGAAATGTGAAGGAACAGGCTGCACAAAGCTCATATTGAAGATCCAGCAGCAGACAGAGATTCTAACCCAGATACCGACTCCACGTCGGCTACGGAGCTATTCTGAGAGTCGCTGAAACTGCTGTCATCTGACACGATGATGCATATTGGATTATTACAAAACTAAATACTAAAAAGACATCAGCTCCAGCAGACAGAGGAGACTGTGTGTCTGTGGTCTTATCAGGAGAACGCGGAACAAAGCCACATTGTTACGTCGTTAGATGCAGAGTATGTGCACTTCTCCGAAATTGTGCGTGTTCCACTCAACGTTCCCAGAGACTCAAGAGAACGACTTTGATTCATCGTCATGCAGGTTGGTAGTCAGACCCTACAGACAGATATAAAAACAACTGCTTTTTTAAATTTCGGGACCTTATTCTTGTCTTGCGTGTCGACCTCTCCAGGTCCGATGTGTTTTAGCAGCAGGGCGAGTGCTTTGGGAGACGGGTGTCGAGTGGCCAGGTGGAGAGGGGTCATCCCCTCCAAGTCCTTCTGCAGACAGCTGGCCCGCCTGGACAGGAGCAACTTCAGGAAGCGAGCGTTCCCCTGCAACACACCAGCGGGTGTTTTCAGAAATCACCAATGCTTTTCAGCATCACACACACACACACACACACACACACACACACACACACACACTCCACGGGCTTTTAGCGGCGTCTGCTTCAATCCAGAGGTCATCCATCTTCGTTGGCTTCCTCCTGCCGTGCTCCTCAGTGCCTGTGATGAGCTGTTAAACAGTTAAAAGTGGCCGTGTCTCTGCCTGTCATCCCCTCCACATCATTATCATCCTCACTTCTGGCCTCTTTAACCACCACACCCCCCCATTCCATCTATAAGTGATGTCTTGTACGAAATGAGCTCACGCAACGGCAGCACGTCCACACGGGCGCATCCGTGTGCGCCGATGTTTTGTATATTTGCCATTCTGAGACCACAAAGCCACAACCTGACAGATCTATCTTGTGTGTGAGCATGCATCTCGAGTGTGAAAGAGAGAGTGTGTGTGCACGTGTGTGTGTGTGTGTGTGCACGTGGGTGTGTGTGTGTGTGTAATCCTGTCCTCTCCATTCTCAGTCCAATTAGATCAGTAATCCCTGACCTCTCTTGCTGTCTCAGCCACTTATTGATCAGATGTCAAAGAGACAGGGCTTCCCATCACTCACATCCCCCAACACACACACACACACACACACACACACACACACACACACACACACACACACACACACACACACACACACACACACACACACCTCATCTATGAGACAGACCTATTACCTTCCATATGTTCTCAGTGATGTGATGATCCTACATTAGTAAACTCCCACAAAACAAGTCATCATTAAATAACTGAAACAAGCAAAAAGCTGTTCTCTTCTTCTTCTTCTGTGTTAAAACATGAATTTAATATTCATTTCTGTCTAAATCTGGGTGTAAGTAAAACTTAAAGCTGCCAACCTTGTGTGTAATTGTTATAAAACACTTCAATTAAGCCTCCAGGCTGAGACAAGCACCACTAGGGGGCACTAGCCTCCCACTCAACTGAAAAAACAACTGATACTGATTTCTGTCATTTATTTACACTGAATATGTTCAACCACTGGCTTTTTTACATTTATGGTTACACATCTGAACAACACAGTGGATGTGTGTGTGTGTGTGTGTTTGTACTTTCTGAGCTGCGAGGTGCAGAGCGGCTCTCTGACTCTGGTCTGTTTTGTTGACCGAGGCTCCAGCCTTTAGAAGAACCTCAGCACAGTCCAGGCGGTCCGCCAGCACGCAGTACATCAGAGGGGTGCGTCCAAACTGGTCCTCATGGTCCCTTAGTGAAGACTCTGCTGCACACACGCACACACACACACACACACACACACACACACACGCATGCGCACACACACAGCACTGGTTAATGCATGTTTATGTTAAAAAACAACAAAAATGGTTTCAGTTTCTCACTTTTCCAGCAACATTCTTACATAAGTAATTTACTTCAAATTAAAAGAACTAGAAGTAGAGATGCTAGTGCCTTTCTGACCCGTGATGAGTTTGACGAGGGCATTCCTGTCTCCATTGACGGCTGCAGCATGAACCTGGGACGCTGGGTCAGACGTCGCTGAAGCCTGCAAGAAAAACAGATAAAAGGTCACAACTCAACCTGAAGCAAGTTGGGACAGTTTCATGTTCATGCAACTCTCTCCGAGCATGCAAAACACTTAGAATCAACATTTAGTGCTCGGTTTAATGGCATAAAAGTACAATAATTTTCAATAAAGACAGCAAAATCCGACAAAAAGACATTTTTTAAACAGCTACTTCCACACATCATCATTAGGAAGTGTTTAAAATGTTTCTTATGTCTAAATTAACAGATAATCAGTGAAATAGGACCCATGCTCCTAGTTAATGTTAAGAAACACCTGAAATGATTATATAAGATATAAAAACCATAATAACATGATAACGGTGACAGTAGGGAGTGTGTGCCTCTGTGTGTGTGTGAGGGGTGTCTTCTCCTGCTGAGGGGGTTAAATCTCTTCCTGGCCCCACTTAACCAAAGCCCAGTGAAAGCTGCAGACAGGAAGCAGCTGGGGGGGGGGGTCTGAGTGAGCATGTAAGAGGGGGGTCTCTCTTCATGTCTTATTCATGTCTCATTAATACTGCAGCACATGCCGCGCTGTGTGTGTGTGTGTGTGTGTGTGTGTTTGGGGCTCGGCGATGTGGGACGAGCCCTGCGGGGCCGAGCACACAAATCAATTATTGCCCCTAAACACACAAACGCTGGAGGCAGAAAAGTTGTGGAACAATCTGAGACGTTTTCATCACCAGCTGAAACTTATCTCTCGTTCTGCGGAAATAAAACGACAAAATAAAGTTTTTTAAGGAAAAATAGTGGCTAAGCACAATACTTATGGTGAATTTAGTGAGACCTCTAATGAAAAATGGGGGAACACGTCGGTGTCCTCTCATCCTCCTCTCTCCCTTCCCTCGATCGCCTCGTAAAGAGCTCTCCTGTCGACACTGCGTGCAGCGTTGCAATTACCCATCATGCTTGCTGGTTTCTCACGCTTTGCCAAGCAGTGGTGGAGACTTAAAACGCAGCAGTTACTACATTTCCTGCAAGCAAAATCTTTGTGTGGGAGAAAGAGATGGAAGATGCGGCTCTTTAAAGGTGTGTGTGTGTGTGCTTGGCACATGTGCCGTGTCATGGGAAGTGATTCCTTCCGTGAGAGGGAGAGTTTTTACAGGCCCGTTACCAAAATTAACCACAAACTTCTTCTGAACATTTCTAATTAACAATGATTACGAAGGCAGTAGTGCAAATGGGAACGCATGCAGTCTGCAAATAATCCCAAACACGTGCAGCAATAGCACACGGACTAAAGCAAGACGAGTAAAAAAGTTCAAACACTTTAGAAAGTAAAGCTAAGGCAGAAACGGCTCTTTCCTGTTATGCATTCATTCTGAACTTTAGTTTTGTTGATTTGATTCTTTTCAAACATTTTCAAGTCAACTTGAAAGCCCCCAGCGGCTGCAACAATAGAGCGGATTGATTGTGAATAATCTTAAATGCAGGAAAAAAAGTTATAATTTGTTGGAACACCGACACGAGAAGCACGAGTCGATATCCGAGTCTGTGTGCGGGGCATTCATAACTGCAGTTATAGTTTCATGAGTGTTTTGGAAACACCCACGGCGCATTCAAATTTGGCTAAAAAGGCTTTAGCGATGCAGAGTCTGGAACTAAACAAAGGAGGATGTGAGAACAACACAAGTCCCCAGTGAGAGGGTTGGAGTGGTCTCATTTAGCTATTCATATGTGTTCCTCAGGGAGCTCTCCACTTGTTAATAAGAAGACAATAACTCAGAGTAAACCATTGATCAGTGGCCGAGGTCCAGGCCAAGTGATTGTGCATCTGTATGAGTATCGATTCATGCTGATGCTGACATTATTTAGTCTTTATTCATATTCGGCCTCATGTAAACGCAGGTACTTCAACAAAGAGTCAAGACACTCTTATGAAACCTTTCAGCTACACTACAGGTGTGCGGCGCAGATACACTCCGCCTCCTCCTGGAAGACACACTCGTGTGTGTGTGTGTGTGTGTGTGTGTGCAAACGGAAGCCAACACTTCAATACATGCTATTGAGACATGCAGGTACAGAGAGCTGGGAGTCACAGTGTGTCGGTGTGTGTGCGCTGAATGGATCTCTAGCTGTCTATCACTGTGAAGGTGTCTGCTTTTGACAGACGACAGGGCTGCGGCATGCTGGGTAAGCAGAGGGGAATGGAGTCTGAATCTGTTGGCCTTTCAGCTCTACGAATACAAACACACACAAGATATATGGTTTATAAAAATACACTCTTATAAGTTATGAGTTATAATAGAGTGCACTTAGGATCTGAGTCAACATGGGGCTATTATAGGTGCCTATACCGCCTACATGCCCCTCTGTGTGTCTAAACACCTCCGATTAAAGACCTGCGTGATCTGAACCCTGGGTTTTTGACTGACAGCTAAAGAGGGAGGAGGAAGGATAATATCAGTCCTCGGGGATGCCCAATCTGCAAAGCCCTATTTCTGGGGGACTCCCCGGTTCCCTACAGACCAATGAGCGGGCCCCCTCGGCTGGGGGCAGAGCCCGGGGGCACAGCGGGGCCAATCAGCAGGAGGGAAGAGGGCTGAGTGACATATAGATCTGCTAATTTACATCATTACCGCAATGCATCCCGACAAATGAGCCCCCAGGGCACGAGCCAATCACCTGGGAGAGTAATGCAATTAGGCGGGACCAGAGCTGTCAATCTCACAGCCATGGGGGTCACTTAGTAACGCTTGTGGGTAAAACACCTCTGCCTGCTGCCTGTCTTACACACACACACACACACTCACTCACACACACACACACACACACACACACACACACACACACACACACACACACACACACACACACACACACACACACACACACACACAACATATATAAATGTTAGCAGGATTACAACATAGTTTAGGATGGATTGGTGTGTGTGGGTGTGTGTGTGTGTATGTGAGTGAGACCTCTCATGAGATGTGAAGATTGGCTTGTGTCCTCTGAGACAAAACACCTGAGCAGGAGTGTGCATATTTGCATAACTCTCTCTCTCTCTGTGTGTGTGTGTGTTTATATTTGCCATTATGCTGTAGTCCACTGGGACATTGTGTTGTTGAGCACAGAGCTTAGGCTCTGACAACAACAGGAACCGGCGCTACTTAAAGAGCTAAAACTCCGTATCTGACTGGTGCGACTGGTTGGTCTCATTAAATGTTTGGACATCATACTGGAACTCTCCTCTGAGTCAATAGTGTTCTGCCCAGGATTTCATTAGTGTTTGTAGTTTGACTCGCAGACTTCCTCGTGGCCTAAGAGGAGCAGGCACGGATGACTTTCTAAAGAACGAACTTCTTCAGCAACGAGCAGAAAGAGTTGCTCTCACCTTTCCTGCTCGGCTCAGCCTCTGCTCCAGACTCTCCTAAAGTAAAAGAGCTGTGTGTTTTGTGTCATCACATTATATCACTAATGAGCCGCCTCCAGGAGGGAGGGAGGGAGGGAGGAAGGCCAGGGAAGGGACGGGGGAGACAGCAAAGCAGGCAGAAAAATGGAAATGGAGAAAGAGTGAAGAGAGGAGGCAGAAAAAGAAGGGAGGGGGAAGGGAGACAGATAGAACAGCTCGGGGACTTTTTCCTCGTGCTCTCTCCATCCTCTTTCCCTCTGCACCTCTGAGTCTAATTGGACTAAAACTGTGATCTAATTAAATGGCCAATTAAAGAGCAGAGAGCAACGTGCCCAGTGGCGAATCAGAGTACAGGGACATAATCAGCTAGAAAAACAAACAAAAATCAATGGGAGCGATGCAAAATGGAAAAAGATGGAGAAAACAGAAAGAACAGAGAAGATGGACGGATTAAATCAGAACGCTGGTGAAGCGCTGCAGGTGATTACACCGCCGTGTGATCAGGCTGCAAGTTACATTACAATCCAGTCCAATTATAATCCAATTCAGTACAGTAACAATCAGTGAATTAGTGATTACAAAAAGTCAGTTTGTCAAAATAAAAACGGAATTATTTGGGTAAAGGTTCTGTGTCTTTTTCTTAAACAGTTTGAAGAGTTTTGCCTTTCTAATTTTAAAATAATAAACTAATATAAACACAATCAATTAAATACAAATCGAGACAGGATGTGTTACTCAGGTTATGTTTTGTTCACTTTAAAATTATAACCTTCAAAATACAGAAAGATTTCACACATAAAACACCAAAATCACAATTTCATTAGTGCGTATCCATTCAGTACATTATTTATCTGATGTCACATTAGGTGTAGAGAATAAATAACGTTTTTTTTTCTTCAAGAATAAGTTGTTGCTTCTTTTGAAGTTAAAGCAGCAATCCGGAGTTTTCCCTTTCAGGAATTATGTATGATTTTTCAGAAATCCGTAAAAGTGATTGTCTTATCATGTAGTGTGATATAATGTAAGCCTTACGTCTTTTTTTTTGCTAAGCCCGCCCCCTGCCCCATAAAATCCCTGCAATAGGAAACTGAGCGTTGACCAGAACTAACCAATAGCGTTGGACTACCGCTTACGTGCTTCAAATTTAAGGAAGCACCTCGGCTGATGCAGAGTTGATGAACTTTTCACGGACAAGTAAGTCTTTAAAATATAAATATATGAAAACACAACATGACATGAGAAAAATACTTGTAAAACAACGTGTTTTAGCTGTTTGTCGCCTACAGAAGCACATTCATAAACAAGAAACGTGCAGTCGCCATCTTAAATTACCGAGTCTACCCGACTATTGTTGTAATACGCTTGTCAGCCAGTAGATGGTGCCATCAGACAAAAGAAATACTACGGAGAGCTACTTTAACTTTGTAACATTTTAAAGATTCAAACGTAACACTTTACAATAATGGTCCATTTATTAGCGTTACTTAGTGCATTATTAAGCATTAATTAACTATTAAGTAATAACAACTGCTTAATATTAATGTTAATATTATGTAATGCATTACTAAGCAGACATCCCCCCCTCGGCTCTTTGTCCTAACCTTAAGGACACTTAATAGTTAACAAAATCAGGAATGTTAATAAAGGGTCCTTTTGTTTATTAATGCTTAATAATGCACTAAGTAACGTTAATAAAGGGACTCTTATTGTAAAATGTTACTGATACAAATGCTGTAAAAGTAGCACTTACTATATTTTATGGAATTTTGGACCAATTAAAAAAACTAAATGTTAAATGTGAATTCATTATTCGATGTTTTAAATTAAAACTAGTAGTTTTTATTTCACTAAAAAGGGTTTTGGAGGTTGTTAATTTTTAACTATTAAATTAGTAAAATAAAAACTTTTCTTTCCACTTGCAACTAGGGGTAGACCAATAATATTGGGCCGATATTTACCATTTTTTAATATATCGGCATTAACTGATATACCTCCTCAGTGAAGCCGATACAAGGTCAGGCACATCTTCGGGCAGCCTGGTGCTGCTGCAGAATTTTATTTAAATGTATTTTTACATTCCTGAATAAAATCTGCATAAAAATTATTTTCAACTAAAATTTCTTTTTATTTACCAGTTTTGAATATTTAATACTTGGTCAGTTTATTGACTTGTTTGATTAACTTTATTTAGATGTCTGACTTTAACACTGAGTAGTGCACAAAATGAAGATTTAACAGTTGGTTAAATTCAGTTATTAAAAAACTGATTCAGCTTTAGAAATGTTGTGCATCAGCTGATGTTATTAGTGACATTAGCTCAGGAGGCAGAGCGGGTTGTCCAGTAATCGGAAGGTTGCAGGTTAAATCCCGGCTCCCACCAGAGAATGCTGCTGTTGTGTCCTTGGGCAAGACACTTAACCCACTTTGCCTGCTGGTGATGGCCGGAGGGACTGGTGGCGCCAGTGCTTGGCAGCCTCGCCTCCGTCAGTGCGCCCCAGGGCAGCTGTGGCTACACTGTAGCTCATCACCACCAGGGAGTGAATGGATGGATGACTGATTGTGTTGTGAAGTGCCTTGGGGGGTTGTAGAACCCTAAGAAGGTGCTACACAAATACAGGCCATTTACCATTTTAGCATGAAAATAAGGTGGAAAACGTCTAGAAATCGGCCATAAAAACTGGCCCAAGGAAATTGGCAGTACATATCAGCCATCGGCAGTCTCCTCTACATCGGCATCGGTAATAGAAAAAACAATATCAGTCGACCTCAACTTGCAACCTAATTTTCCTTTGGAAATTTTCCATTTTGTTCAAATGTAACAAATTGAATCTTACCAATTTAATTATATGATAATTGAACCAATTTGTTCCAAGTCAACTTTAACAAATACATGTAAGTAGAATTTTATTTTGAAAGGGCTTACATCTATTGAGACACAACAAAATAAAAGAATAAAATTGTATTTATTTTTAAACACTAATTCTGTTGGTCAAATGTAGGTAAAACTAGTTTTCCTTCTTCTATTTGTTGGAAACGTACACACTGTAAACAAGATTCAGCTCATTTTAGCATTTTTTCATACTTTCTGTCAACATAAACCAACACCAGCTCTCACAACTTAAATGTTCTCCCAGTTTATAAAAAATGTTTTAATTACAGTTGATATTCAAGTAGAGCGAAATCCTCCTCGCTCCATCTGCAAGCAGCTTACACACTGTGAACCCCCTATGGACAGCTTTAGCCCATAAAATATTAATGCTGGGATTCAATTCAACATTCCTGCTTAATCTTCTTAACAATTAGGGAGCTTCAGCACACAATTAGCTTTCTTACAGTCTCCATAGTCTTTACTCCTGAGAAATTATTACAAACCTGAGACATTACGGTGACCTACTGGTACAAATAAAAAGGCACAGGGTGACACTTGTGGGATTTATACATTTCTGATTCTTACCATAACTGCATCCTCAGTGGGTGTGTGAGCATGTCCAGGTCCCCTACCTGGCTTGATCCTGATTCCTGCAGGGAAAGAGAAAGAATCTCACCTCCACACTGGGACCAACACACCTGTTCACACAAATAGCTGCCAGTAAAACACAAACACTGGGCTGATTACAGAAACAAGATAGAGATTTTATTTTGATTTAATCTCATCTTAAGTTCTATAGCAATTTTAGCTGAGTTTTCATCTCTGGGTCTGTATTTAATCAGCTGTTTAAATGAGAATAAAATACAAAATTGTAGAAAAAAGTGTAGACAATTGGAGGAATTGGGAGATTGGAGGGAAAAAAACGGCTAAACTCTTTAAAGTTGGGCTTTTTAGCACCAAAACGGTTTTGCCTTCATGTATTTGATACAACGACCTTAAGTTTAGTTAAAAATAATAAATATTGTAACACTGATTTGGTTTAATGTTCGGTGAATTACCAAAGTTTAACTACAATGATGCAACCATCCTGGATTTAAAGAAATAAGGCTTTTATTATCGTATAATACTGATTGGGAGTACGCCATTACGTCATTTGAAAAGCCAGTTAGCTGTTCTGTTAGCTTTCGTTTATTCGTTGTTATATTTACCCTCAGAATCCCTTCTGTCCCTCAGGCGAAAGATTTTCACAAAGTTTTTCTTCCAGACGTCCCGTTGGATCGTCACTGTAAACACTACAACTCCCACTACAATTCCGAAGAGGACTAAAACTCGCCATGATTGAAGTTTCCCACGCGACGCGAACCACTTGTTCACGCGCGTAGAAAACTACATTACCCACAAAGCTTAGCTCACACCAGGAAGTGAGTCTCAAGTTTCCGTGGTCACCACCAGATCGGTTCGCCGTTTGTTTCCTGCTACAGACAGAAGAGCGGCGTCGAGGCTGACTGGAAAGAAGAACACCATCTCCTCCAATAACTAAACCATAAAATGAAACTGTTTGTAGTATTTTCCTCTCTTTACATCCGCTTCGGCACTTTTGTACTGCTGGTAAGTCTCTTAATTCCAGCTTTGGGCTCTAACGCTGCATTCAGATTAAGCTAATGGTAGCTGATAGTTAGCTGTTAGGTAACCCGTGAAGGTCTAAGTGCCATCAGACATAACGCTTAACCAGGTGATTTTTAACATTGTAAATTGGTTTATTGTTAAGTTACCGGTAACTTTTTGGGGGAGTTGTAACGCAGTCAGTTAGCATTGAGCGCTGTCTGATATCTGACTGCAGTAGTAAAATAATCGCTAAATTCTAGAGCATTGTTCTCGAGCGCTTGATCTGTTTGCTGTATTTATTCTGGTTTATATCAGCTGTTGTACTGTTGCATAAAGTTATTATAGCACTCTTCGTGTGCATCCGTGTGTCTCTGTGTGATGCTCGCCGGTTGGTGAATTCCTCTGTTGTGGCTCATTCTTATTGGCTGACAACCCGGAACTAGACAGAGCGCAGTTTGGCCTAAAATAAAAACTTCTCTGAGCAGCTATACTTCATTTAGTTTCATCACAAAGAAGAACCGATTTCTATCAACCTACTGTTATGTCACATTAATTAAAAAAATAAAAAATGGCCAACTTTTGCTGTGGACTACAATAATGGTGGTTTCTTTGCTGGTGTAATATTTTGTGAAAGGCATTTAATGTTCACAAGTCACTGTAAATTTAATTTGTTTGGAAATTTTCTCTAACAAAATCAACCTAAATTAACCTAAAGTTCTTGATGACTAACTTAGACTTCCATGGTCAGATTTTTAGTATTATTATTAGAACATAATTAACATGTTCATCATTATTGACCCTAATTTAAAACTAAATTCTGTAAAAATCAGCAACTGAGTCTGAGTGTGTTGGTCTGCCAGCTCTGACTGTGTCACTGTTAAAAAGCTGTGGGTTTATATCCTGTTTAAAGAGGATATTGAGTCATGACAGATAACACCAGATGAATAGATAGTGCAAACACACTTTTTTAAACTGTATGTTGTAAAAGTTAAAACCCAAAGTAGTTACTAGATTACTCTAAATATATAATTGCACTTTATAAAATAAGCTGTAAAAAGAGCAACATTTGGTAATACAGTTTTATTTGTTCTTTTTTGCCTTTTTTGTTTAAAAAAGCATTAAACCAGATTAAGACTTCAGTTTTCCTTTTTGTTTTAATCTGTTGGTTTATAGTTGGCAGGAATGTTCTTCCCTACACGCCAGTCTCCGTGATGCAGGATGTGTTCATGCAGGACTTCAATTAGAGCTTAAAACAAGTCATGCCTAGTTTGTACATCATTATTAGAACTAAATTCATGTTTCAGTGGTCCAAATAAAATAACTGAACCAACTGAGGATGTCTGTAGGATGAAGCTCGTCACATAACAGCTGACTGTGTCAGTGAAATTTGATTATTTGGCTAAACAACTGTAATGGGATCTGTCTTTGTTGCTGCTGAGTTAACAGATTTAACCGAAAAAACAATCGTAGGTTTGGTCACGCAGTGTGTAAATGTGAAAATACTAATCCGGTCTTAAATAAGCCTGGTTCAGATCAAAGTTTAGCTTTGGATTTTAGTGGAATTATCTTTAGTGTGTAATAAGTCAATAGTGCTGATGTGGATTTTCTTAATAACAAATTGTCAAAACAGTTTGATAGAAACTAGACTGTGGCCTACCCTTATTTGTGATTTCTACACGACTGCATGCTTTGACTAAAGGATCGTACGTCTGCAAAGTCAAAAGTGACCTCATACATTTTTTAGCTGTTGGTGATTTGAATCAACTTTGAATCACCTGCATGCATCTAAACCTGCAGGTCTGGTTTAGAGACGCCAAGTCTTAGCTCACAATAGCTAATTAATATTTTTTCACCCTTTGAAAAACGATTCCAGGAATCTCAGAGGTAAAATAAATGAGCCCTATTTAAAGCACTTACTTTGTGGAATTGGAGAACGTTTATAGCAAATGAATAAATTAATTTATTGCTCATTCTTTGGGTGCTGGGATTGTTAGCATGATGATAACACATATTGAGTAAAACATATATTAGAAGGAAATACAGAAAAGTGAGAAGACAACTTTTCTGTCCTTTTGTGTGTTTTTCTGTAAAGTAAAATTGAGATTTTTCTGCTTCTCTCAACAAACCTTCAGTGTGTACATGGATTATATTAAAAGATTCTAGGCTTTTATGGCTCCTAAGTGATAAGTCTGTCGTATGATTTCTGGTTTCGTTTGTGAGTGTTGAATCACACGCTCTGCTGTGTTGTTAACAGTGTTTTCTGCTAATGTTTCTCCTCCGTCTGAAGGTGATGGGCCTCTCTACTCCAGGACAAGCAGAAATCGTCGGTCTGGACTCCGGCAACATTGATGATGTCCTAAGTAAGACGCCATACTTTGCTCTTAGAAAGTTGAGATTTGGGCTTATTTATGACTCTAATCCAGTATAAAAATGATGAATCGGTAGTTTCCTGTCATTAAGAGTCATATTATTTTAGATATCAACCCAGTTTACACTTTGTTCAGAGATACAATAAAGGAAATATCTTCTGATCTCTGACCTGAAGAAGCAGACATTTTTCTACTAGATGTTTTCCATTCTAATCTTGTCGGTCTATGCTCTCTGCTGTCTACACGTTCACCGTAATATTTTATACAAAACAGTAAAACATTTATGACCTACTTGGATGTCTTTTATTGTGGATTTAAAGCTAATAAATGTATTTAGTATAATTTTTAATGAATTTCTCTCTAAGGTGCTTATTATTTAGATTTCTGTTTTAGTGAATTAAAGGTGGTCTGTTTAATCATTGGTTTTTATTTGCTGAATATTCTTTCATGGTGACTTTGGTATTATAATATATGTTTTCTTGCAGATAATGCTGGGGTGGCGTTAGTAAATTTTTATGCTGACTGGTGAGTGTGCTGCTATTTGAGCCCTGTATAATTTTAATTTTCTTTAAATTGAGTTTTTTTTGCTTTGTGTGACTGCTCCCTGCTCATCACATGGCTCCATTAATATAATCTGATTACTCTGCTGCTGAATCTGTTTGTTTCTTTTACGTGACGTGTGTGTGTGTGTGTGTGTGTGTGTGTGTGTGTGTGTGTGTGTGTGTGTGTGTGTGTGTGTGCAGTTATCATCTCTGACTTCTACGTGTTTCTTAATAAAGAGATTATAGGGAAAAATCTTCTTTAGCCTGATTCATCTCCTGATTCTTATTTGTGTTTAAAATCTGTAACGCTCTCTGTGATAACTCGGCTTTTTGAAACATTTTCAGGTGTAGATTCAGTCAGATGCTCCATCCAATTTTTGAGGAGGCATCAAACGTGGTGAGGGAGGAGTTCCCCGACTCCAAACAGGTGGTGTTCGCTCGCGTCGACTGTGACCAACACGGTGAGGACTTTTCTATCTAACTGTTGTTTTATCTAACTTTAATTAGAAAATGACCCGAGGCCCAGCCTATAATATTTTTGTTGAATGTTCATTTCTGCCATCATGCACCTAGAGGTTCTTAATGTTCCCCGTGCTGAAATGATCACACAACATATGATTTACATGTCTGCTGTGTGTCATCTGGCAGGTTTTATCTTCACTGCATCTTTACTGAACCAAATTAAGAAGTCGTTTGTTTGTTTGTTTGTTTGTAGGTTTAAATGAATGATTTTAGGTTGTTCAGGTCTGTTGGATAAACATCTGTGTCCAAGTTTCAGTTGAAACTTCGTTCATAAGTAACATTTCTGAGATTTTTTTCTTCATTATTACTTAATTACTGGGGTTTTATTATTAGTTGCATAAACTAGCGTAAGGGTAGAAACTGTTTTTAAATAATAACAGCTTGGAAGGGGACGTGGTGATCAGTCAAATAAACTAAAGCCTGCTGGTGATAGCAATAGCTTCTGTATGTATAGTCAAAGTGTACCATATTAAAGTAACACTGTGTAGGTTCCTGGTGATAGGGGGCAGTGCATACATGTCAGGGTAGTTTTACACCAAATCAACGTGACTGTCGCCGGTTTAATAAAAACATTACGGTAAATGTTAGCTGTGGAGCAGAAAGCATGCGACCTCGACGTGACTCCTCAGACTTTGATAGTCCTTCAGTTAATTCCATGGAGAGAATGCAATGATGCTAGTTTTCTGGGGGGTGGGGGGGGTGGGGGTTCTGGATCTGCTCGAGGTCCTGCGCCTGCTGATGAAGTCACACTACGGCAACACCACTCGGCCAAAAATATAGTGCAACTCTTTTCGATTCTGTTCTTTCACACAGGTTTTAGAAAGAGTTTAGCTGTTTTGTTATTAAATTCATGTTTCTTACCACCTAAATGTTTTTGAACGTGGTAACGTAACTTCCGTTAGTCGTACGTCCAGCCAATCATCTAGTGTGACATCATCAGCAGGCGCAGGACCCTGAGCCGGCTCACGTAGAAGGAAACATGGTGTCTAATATGTTCAATATGCCCTGTGTATTTTAGACCCGATTCTTATGGTCATGTGTTACAAAGCGCCAGTATTTTTCAACGACTGCACATCATTTTATTCATTTTCAACAACATTTTGTCTGATATTTCTGGAGATTAATGGTAAAAACTACACATTGTCACTTTAACAATTCTAAAAGGGGTTTAAAAACTTAATATCACATCAACTTTATACATATAAATAATATAAATAATAATATTTCTGATCATTTTTCTCCTTTGGTTATTTCACGAGTACTTAAAAACATGTAAACAAAAACATTTGATTATAGAAACGACATTTTTAGCTTAAATTTTGTGCTAAAACACAAAACTAGTTTAGTATCAGATGTATTTTAATTGTTGCTGCCACTAAAATCATGTTTATGTCTTAAATTTCCTCAATTTCTAACAGACAAAAAGGTGCACATAAACCCTCCTGGGGCACACAAAGATGCCCTAGCACACACACACACACACACACACACACACGCACACACACACACACACACACACACACACACGTTAACCGGGCAGCCTCAGCCTTTTGAGATAAAGCAAATTAAAGAGAATTATTGATGACCTGCAAACTGTTTGAAGACTAATGACAAAACTGCTGCTTCCTGTGAAGGCTGGAGGCTTAGAGACTCCCTGCAGGGAGATTGACACCTGCCACACACACACACACACACACGGTGTGTGCATTGAGAATATTTACTCTTGGCGGGGGGACTGCTTTCATGTGGGAGATCAGAGCTCAGAGCTGACTGAGGACAGTGTTTTCAGACTCGGCTTTAACCGCGTCTCATCCCCGTGTGTTTTTACTCACCATCTCGCTCTTCATCAATTGATTTTGCCCGTCTTTGCTTAAGTCCTCCTCTGCCTCTGTGTGCAGCTGACATCGCTCAGCGCTACCGCATCACCAAGTATCCAACACTGAAGTTGTTCCGCAACGGAATGATGATGAAGAGGGAGTACAGGGGTCAGAGGTCAGTCACGGCCATCGCTGACTTTATCCGCCAGCAGCAAGTCGACCCAGTAAAAGAGTTGCACTCTATGGAGGAAATGAATACTCTGGATGTAAGTGGCAAACGCACTGGATCTGTCCAGAACCATGAAATAAAGATTATCTAACGCTTTGCTTCTTCTAACAGAGGAGCAAGAGAAACATCATTGGGTACTTTGAGACAAAGGAGTCTGATAACTATCGCACGTATGAGAAAGTAGCCAACATCCTGCGAGACGACTGCACCTTCTTAGCTGCTTTCGGGTGAGGCACGGTGCCAAACTTAGACCTAGTCATTGTTTCAGCTCTGCTTCCATTCTTAATCCCGACCTTTACTCTTCTAGTGCTGTATCAGCGCCCGAGCGCTTCAGTGGAGACAATGTAATCTACAAACCTGTGGGCGACAGCATTTCTGACATGGTCTACCTCGGCTCGCTCACAAACTTTGACCTGACGTACACGTGGGCGCAGGACAAGTGTGTGCCTCTAGTCAGGGAGATCACCTTTGAGAACGGAGAGGTTTGTTACCTTCATTAAACGCAGCTGGAAGAAAGATGTTTGGATTTATCTCTTTATACTTTGGTTTGTCATCGTCTGCCTTTCTTGAAGGTTGAACGTTTTTCTTCGGACTTTAGCTGCCTCCTCGTTTGAATCCTTTACCCGATCATTTGTTTATTGGGCTACTTAATTCTGACAAACACATGATTCAGGTTCTGTTTCAGCTCTTCGCTGGACGTATTTTCCTATTTCTCAAAGACGTGACTTCAGATGCGGCTCATCTGCTGTAGATGGTTGCTTTTAGGCTTGACACCTCTTATGTTCTCCACTTGTAAAATATGCTGTCATGGTTAGCCACAGGAGATGAACCAAATTGGTGTAAAAATGCAGCCAAAGTACAAAGAAAATCTCTGAAAGACCTTCGTAAGACCACTAAAAGAACATTTGGCTTCTTTCAAGCAAATTATGAAGAAATTAGAGGTGGTTTAACACTTTTGCACATCACTTTGTATGCTAACAGTGAGAACGCTTGGAGGGGAGTCATGGAGTTTGTGGTTTCTCCATCTGCTAAGCCACTAAAAGGCTCTCACTCTTCAGTCTTTGATGTTTTCTGCGTGTGATTTCCAGGAACTGACCGAAGAAGGACTCCCCTTCCTCATCTTGTTCCATCTCAGAGAAGACACGGGCAGCTTAGAGAAGTTCCAACAGGAAGTAACTCGCCAGCTCATCAGTGAGAAAGGTGAGGAACATAAACTAGGTCCACTAATCGAGCAGCAGTCTCTGACATCGGTGCGTCTTCCTCAGGCTCTATAAACTTCCTTCACGCGGACTGCGATAAGTTCCGCCATCCTCTGCTCCACATTCAGAAAACTCCAGCCGACTGTCCCGTCATCGCCATAGACTCGTTTAGGCATATGTACGTCTTCCCGAATTTCAACGACCTCAGGTAAGAACCTCGGAACTCAAAAGTGCTCAATAAAAGAATAGAATAGGGTCTGTTTATGTTTCTTTGACCAAACTTGGCAACAACTGCTCTCACACCTTTTAAATAAACCAGATTCTAATAAACACGATCAGCATTCTGCTGAGGAATTATTGCCTAATGATGATGAGAAACGCAATTTATCATTCACCCGAACATGTGATTGTTCCTAATGAGATCTGCTCGTCATTAAATTTAGTCTCAGACACACACACACACACACACACACACACACACACACACACACACACACACACACACACCAGAGAAATGTCACACCTCCTAAAATCTTTCCTTTATGAATGAGCCAGGACACTGGAGCTAATGTGACATGATTTGGCACGTGCAATAAGTGCTAAACTAATCCGGTCTAATCTGATTTAATCTTATTTATTCTGCCCCCCCACCCACCCCCACCTCTGAACAATCAGGGTCTGATCAGATAGACGGAAGCCCGGAGGACTGACTGGTCCTCCACAACCTAATTACATCACATCACTGCTGCATGTGGCACATAGCTTGTAATTACATTAGCACAGGGAATGTTGTAAATGTACACACACACGTGTTTGTTTGTGTTGGGACACACTCGGCTCCGACTCTAAACCGGATCCGCCCGTTTGACAGCGATACCGGCGTGTAACCCGTCCGTGGTCGGTGAGAACGACTCCCAGGACGGCGTTGGTTTTGATTTATGCTTGATAATAATAATAATAATAATGATACATCTGAGGGGACTAACGTCGTCTGCTGCCACATGTAGTTTGGTCTCATGATGCTGATTTACTGTGGTCCGAGCAGCTCGCTGTCGGACACTCGTGTTTAGGAATGTCTCAGATTTGAACACAGCGTTTTCCTTTCATGAAGGAATTAACGGCACTTTCTGTAGATGTTTTATGAAATCACACCCATCTATGATGGCTCAGAGTGGTCCAGCTAAACACCCTGTTCTTGTTCCAGCTCGTTTGCTGTTAATACGTATCACTATTGTTGTTTTTATTTATTTTCCCAGCATTAGCGGTAGGCTAAGGCAGTTCGTTTTGGATCTTCACTCCGGTAAGCTTCATAGGGAGTTCCACCACGGTCCCGACCCCACAGACAGCACACCTGGACAGGTGAGTCAGTGGCTTCGGCTCTCTCACGTGGGATGTTTTAGATTGTGCTGAACTTGGCTTTGCTTCCTCAGGAGGAGACGGGAGGAGAGGCGGCCAGCAGTCCTCCAGAGAGCTCATTCCAGAAGCTGGCGCCGAGCGAGACCCGCTACACCATCCTCAGAAGGGACCGCGACGAGCTGTGACCCAAAGGGGCCTTGCAGCGATCCTGTGACTCAATGCCTCACCCCAGGGTCAGGGAGGGGATTTGGGTTGGGACAGGCCAGCGGGACAGAACAGTAACACCCAACACCCTTACTGGAACCGGGAGGAAAAGAACCTGAAGCATCGGAGGAGAGAGCAGTCCATGTTGGAATAACCTATATTTTCATAACTCTTTCACATAGTTTTTATTTGGATTTAGGAGGAAAAGGGGGTTTGAATGAAGAAAATACGTGAGCAAACGGGGGGTTGGAGGCATTATGACATCAAGAGTTTACTTTTATTTTCTTGAAAGTTGTAAATATGTTTGTGCTACATTGGAATTACAATGTTGGTCTAAATTAAATGCAGAGTTTTCTTTATTTTATCCCATTTTTTTTTCTCACCCTGGTTTTTGTCTGACGAACAAACGGATCCGTGTCCTCGCTCCAGCTGTACGGTTAGTCCACTCCCACCTGTCTGATGCTAGTTTAGTCTCACACCACGTAACGCCCCTGTAACCTCCACGTCCTCTCATCACGCCGACGGAACGGAAGCGTGAGACCAGACGGATCTCCTGCAGCCCTTTGAGATCTTCTCTCCTTGGTAGTTTAGCGTCATGGCTTTGGATTACAGTGTCTACTACAGTGCTTATTAAAAATAATCGAGGATTTTTTTGTATATTTTACTTTTCTACAACAGTGCCACAATGGATGTGATTAGGTTGTCTCCCCCCATCATTCAGTAACATCAATAGCATGTTTGAGAGGTTTTGATGCTCTTGTTTGGTACCGTCCTCCCTCTGAGCCTTGGTGCTCACATGTGGACGCTTTCAGGGTTTTAAAGCTAGAGCGGGTCAAACGGACTGATCCAGGGTCAGCTGAGATAAAACCCCTCCCCTTAAATGCATCAGAACGCTTCATGTTGACCCGATCCAACATGAGATTTAACCGGTGTGTCTCAAAGACCCTAAACCTCCAAGTTGTGCTTCCTGGAATCAAAAGAAGACAAAATATTTCTACTTGAACATTATTTTGAGTTGATGTAACTTGTTTTTGTTCTGTTCGTCATCTCGATGGGGGGAAAACACACTAGGGCTCTCTGTGTGTTTAAACGTAGATGGGGTGGGGGGGGACCCATGTGGTAAACGGTGGAAATCACGTCTGCCTCTTTGTACGACTTCTGTTTAAATCTGTTGTTGTCTCTGTGTGTTTTTGGATTTTCTTGTCTTTCTGAGAATCCCAGTTTAGACGAGTTATGGGGACTCTTCGTGTCGCGTGTCCCGTCCTTCTATGGAGGTCAACAAATACCTGCTCGGTTCCACAACAACAACCGGGGGAGGGGGGTGGTGCCATTTCTAAACCAGTCATCTCAGAGGTGAAGGAGAGCAAAAAAAGTGAAAAAGAATAAAAAAAAACATTTTCCAGACCCGGATGCTTCGTGTGTTCATTATGAACGTCGTTGCTGTGGTTTAATGTTAGTTCAGAGCAGGACGATAGAAAAGAAACCTTTTATTTGGCAGCAGTAGAAGAACATCCAGTACAAGGCGACGTCACTCCAGTCTAATCAGACTGCAGGCTGGCACTTTTAAAGTGCAGTTTTGTTGCATAAATATAAGAATTTCTTTAAAAACAATTCCTCTGACCTGAAGCAAATCTTACAATAAGAGTACGAAGACACTTGGAAACCTGGAATAATGACAGAAACAGTTGGTATACAGATAAAGTTTTGTGCTTTTGAAGAGGTTTTGAGAACGTTTACATTATTAGGATTGTTGATCTGCTTAAAACCTCTTCAGTTTGACCAGAAGCTGTAGTGTTAATGAGGCTATGTACAGACCTTTGGTGTGTATTAAACCATTTTAAACGTACACACACATCCAACTCCTCCTTAAGGCTGTTATTTTAGCATCGCTTTACAAAGTGCTAGTGGTAGCAGAAGTGCTCAGACGTGGATTCTCTTCCGGCTCAGAGGTGTAAAGGTCAGGTTTGGGTCATTTGTCCTTGCTTTGCTCTGGTTCATCCACCAGCGGTGGCGTCAGCTGTTTCATCTGCTCGTCCACGTGAGCTCGGCGGTGCTTCTGGACCAGGTTACCCCCGGCGAAGCCCAGGACTCCCCCGCCCAAAGCGGCCGCCACTCCTGCAGCTTTGAATCCAGCCAACAGGCCAAGAGGGCCTCCTAGCACGCCGCCGAGCAGTGCCCCTGCAACCGGCAGCACCGCCATCTTGTATCCCACCGCCTCAAGAGACAGGAAGAAGAGACGTGATGCAGTTTAATTTCTCACACACACACACACCTTCAGAAGTTTGCAGCTAAAAGACAGCCTGTGATAGTTTGTCCTTTCATGATTACACATCAAGCCTCTGAAGGTGGAAGTGACACCAACGTGTAAACGTAAACGGATTCTTCCACGGCTGCATCAAAGTATTTCATTATCTTCATTTAGGAGAAATCAGAGATATGTGGACTGTGTGTTATTACAGCTGCTATCATCAGAGTGGAAGGTGCTTTTTGCTGATGGCAATTAATGATTGATTCTCAGACCGACCACACACACACACACACACACGGACACTCACTTGATTAACACTTCACCATTAAATTAATCTAGTTCAAAAGCTAGCATTGCCTGTCCACACCCCTGTGGCAGTTGAGGGAATTTTAATTTCATCTGAGCTGAGTTAAAAGGACTCTGGCTATAGAGGTTGTGAAGGACGGAGGAAATGAGGGGTTGTGTGTGTGTGTGTGTGTGTGTGTGTAATACGGTTTGACCTGATTACAGATTACAAGCATTCAAACACGTTAAAACATCTGAAACCCTTCTCATCTGCTTTATCTCGTCCCAGCCTTCATCTAGCGTGCGGTCCACTACATCTAGCAGCGACCTTACAGAGAGGGGCTTCTTTGTTCTCCTCCCTGTTTGGGTACATTTAATTTAAACAAACCATTTAAAAGAAATTATAACATTTAAAGCAACACTACGCCTACATTCCATTAAAATATGTCCTGGCTAAGTCTTTTTGGGTTGTAGTAAGAGACTTTCAGTTGCATTTATCCTAAATATCAGGACAGAATGAGGTTTAAAGACTTAATATAAATACCTACAGGTTTGCATTGACAGGTGACGTTTTGAGTGATTTAGTCTCTTTTTAAACAGCTCTGAAGACAGAAGCCAACATGCATTTTTTGGCCGCTGTTTCACTTTAATTAGCTAATATTAGCCAATTTGGAAAAACAATGAACAAAAAAAGAAAAAAATTTTTGTTATTCATGCCAGGATGAACGCAGAATTCTTGATAATACCAATAAATTCCTATTTCCATCTTCCAAAGACCTCAGATTTTCCAACAAAGAACACAGAAGAGGATTTATTTGATGGTTTAAAGCCAGAATCATATTAATAGCATGTGAGTGGTGGCATAAATCACACTAAACAGAACCTCAGTGACCAAAAACACAGTTATTTACCAGATTTCAAGTAATAGAGCAGTTTCCTGCTCCTCCCCCCTACTGGTTGAAAGTGGAATAACTGTCGTAAACATACCTGCTGCAGCCTGCTGTAGCTAGCGCTAACAACGAGCTAACGCTAACATGAGTCAACTAATACTAATATTATTACTTACAAGTCCAGCAGCAACAAAGCCAGGTCACCATCAGTCCGTGATTTTGTAGCCTCCTTTAGCTCCCTCAAACTAGCGTAGGCCGCGCCGATGTTCACTCTGGTTTTAGCTCTTTGCTTCACCTCCAAAGACATTACTCTGTTACTTTTACTTCCAGGCTCCGCCATGATGCCAACAGAAAAAGAAAACGTCTTCTTTTTCTTCTTCATGCTTTTTATTGACAATCAGCGACTGAACTGAAAATGCTAACCGCTAGCATTACAGCTAACAGCCGTAGCAGGTAAAGAGCTCCCCCTATAGGACACCTACCCGCTCCACAAAACTATCTAGTGTGGTTTTTGGTCAGCAGAGGGCTGCAGAGTGGTGTCAGATATGAAACTGGTCAAGTTTCTAACTCAACAATCACTGAGATCAACGTTAAAGCGCTAGCTTAACGTTTATAAAACTATCTGTTGTTACTTTAACTCAGTAAATATATGAAGGACCTTCATTAGAGGAATGCTGCAGTTGTCAGGTGTGTTCAGAAATCAACTGTGTCCTCTCACACATCTTTGTTAAAAACGTCAGATTCATAAGTTAATAATGACCTCAGTCTGGAGAAATAGAGATTAGTTCTGACTGATATGCTAATGGCTAGTCCACGCAGAGCCAAGACCAAAGTGGATTGCATTCTCTTAAAACACTTCTAATCTCCAAAATGCCATCAGCGTTCATCTGAATACTATTTTGTAAACCTTTAAGTTCGCATTAAGGTTGTTAAAATATCGGTTATTTGCAGCAGAAATGATTGTCAGAGAAAGTTTGGTTCTAGCTGCAGCCCTTCTCGTTGGAATAGAATATCTCTGTAAGTTGTGAAAATTTACAGCAGTGTGAAAGTTTATAAAATAGCATTTTCATTTGAGTTTTATAATGACACTAATCATTTTTGTAACTGTGACTAGTCGTTGCCTTTTCAGTACAGTCAGGATAAATCTCTGTTTTTACAAACTGAGGTCATTCAAAGAGCTTTCTACAACCATGATTATATTCATCTTATTTTTGTTACACAAACACCTGAAAAGATCTGAACTACTCCTCTAACTTCACATGGCCCAGACTTGCCCAAACTGGGCAAGTCATGAATAATAAATGTTAATAAAATAAATGTATGCTGTAAAAGCTCAACAGGGATGTTGTTGCAAATGTGCGCCATAATAACCATAAAAGAGGTCCATCTAAATATTGGTGTGACTTTTTGTGTTCAGGCTGCAGAAGTGAACAAAAACAATAGATGTATGAGTTAATCCTGAGTCTTCAGCTACAAATCTGTGCATTTACTTCCAGAGTCAGATTAAAAACAGCCCGATTATCTTCTTACAGATAAAAAGAATGAAGATCAACACAAAAGGAATGTCCCTCAGAAAAGAGAAGAACTGACAGAAACTTTCTAAACAACCACCTTTCTCGGTTAAAGTCCTTCCAGTGGGGTGTGTTGAAGTTAGAAAAAAGAAAACAAGTGATTCATTCTGCAGATTACGGACAAAACGCTCAACATCGAGTGTGTAATAAGTGTGAAGGGCAGTGACTCGTCATCAGAGCAGGACTGTGTGACTACGCAGCTCCTGGAGAACTCTTCCAGTCGCCTAAACCTCTCCTCGGTACACACACACACACACACACACACGTACACACACACGTACACACACACGTACACACACATGTACGTACGCACGCACGCACACACACGCACGCACACACAGACACGCACGCACACACACACGCACGAGCACACACAGATCCTCCTTTGTTGGCCCTCTTATCCCAACTCTTTATCACTCTTCCTCTCCTCCACATCCCATCATTCCCTCTCTTCTCTCTATTTCCTTAATTGCAGCTTTCCTTCGTATTCGAGTGGATCAATAAGGACAAACGGTGTGGAATGGCTGGGAGGCAAAGTGCCATCGATCTTCCCATCTCTCAAACAACACACACACTCTCTCACACACACGAATCATCAGGACACACAGATAAATACACACCTTCCCCAGGCTCTTGGTCCCCTCCTCCACGTTGGCCGCGGCTGTGTTGACGTTGTCCTCGATGCTGTCAATCTTCTCCTGCTGGGACTGAAGCATGGGGGGGCACAGGTTCACATTAACACACACTCATGATTGAGCACTGACACGTCTGCACGTATGTGTGACAGAGCAACAACCTGTTACATACAAAGACTTACTTTTTACCTGTCTGGAATCTGCTCTGTGTCTACGCTGGAGAGGTTTGTGTGGAGGGTGTGAACCAAGGAAGATTGAGAGTTACTCATACAGAGAGAGTGTGTGTGTGTGTGTGTGTGTGTGTGTGTGTGTGTGTGTGTGTGCGTGTGTGCGCGCGCCATTGTGTGGGTCTCATGAAATATTCAGAGTGGCAGCTGTCTCTCTCTCCATGTGAGGATTGGATGGACACAGTGGCCAAACAACAAGCAGAGCTCCTTCTTTCTCCTCATCCTTCCATCACCTGCTCACTCCCAGCTAAAAGTCATCTGAAGATTTTCACTCTGCTTTTTGGTTTTACGTAAAAAAGGCAAAAAGCTGTATTTTATTCCGTGACAGATTTAAAGATCTCACACCCATCCCTGCAGAAGGCAGCAGCTTTCCACCTCCTTCAGATTTATTTTTAGCTGTTGACTGTTTTTACTTTCCATGTTGCTGCGTGTGTCTTAACGGTTAAATCTAAAGGTTTTAAAACCACATAACTCAGAAAACTCTCAGAAATGAGCTCACATGGTTACTTTTTATTCCTTTGAATGATGAAACCAGGAAGTAGCGGTCTTTTCGTTGACTAAATGTAAGAAAAACACCTTCAGAGTGAGGTGTTTTCCTCATAAATGAAAACTCTATGCCACCTGTTTTTAAACCTAAAACAAACTAACGTTATAAAGGATCGTGTTTGGCTGCGGCTGCTTTTAATCATTAGACAGCTGACTTTATAATAACGTTTATTTAATAGATGGTTTAGTAATGAAAGTGTTTGCTTTAGCGTTAGGAGAGAGCTAAATCAGAGCGACAGGCAGAGATGCTCACAAACAGCCCCTAACGTGACACACACACACACACACACACACACACACTCCCTCAGTGTTTCCACTGAGGCCGAGCGCTGGAATACCGCTCCCCTAACGGCGCCTTTTGCCCATGAGACACCACAACATGTCTATGCTCTTTCTGCCTCAGCCCTCCCCGGCTAACTACATCTTCACTCTCTCTTTCGCTGTTAATCTCTCCTTCACTCAGCCTCCCTGCTCCTCTCCCTCTATCCCCGAGGATAGTGATAATCTGAACCGTCTGTTCTCCACCTGCTCGGTTGCATCCCTCCTCTCCCCTGCTGTCCTCCCCCCTCCGCCCTCTCTCCCATCTCACGGTTCGGTCTCTCCTCCTGCCTCAGCGGAGGGCCTCTGGGGCCCCAGCAGCACTCCCGCGCTGATCTGTGTAACCTCGTCTCAGAGGAGCCTTTCCAGGCAACAACACGAGCACACGTCGGTCAAACACACACAGCTTCCTGGAAACGCTACAGGCGAGCGGCCTCTGTGGCGTTGAGTTCGTTCGTGGGGCTGAGGGGCATGTGCTGTGGAGGTATGAGTGTAGAGGCGCAGTGCTCGTACTCACGTGGACAAGCAGAGAGAACTCCGTCACTAAACCGCTCAGCTCCTTCAGGTCCTGAGGGGGAACAGATCTTGTTTTTATTTTACGAAGTCACTTATCACACAGATCTACAGCTATAACAGACCATACATGACACGGGTATTATCTAATGAAAGAGGACGGACAGAGTTGGGATGGGAGCTACGCCGGGATTCTCAGACCTCCCTCTTCTCTTCCAAGAAGGAAAATCCTGCAGAGTTTAGACCCGTCCAACAAGCCCAGTTATCTCATTAGATATGGCAAAATCAGGAAAGAAAATGTGTATGAAATAAATCTAATGATGTAAATCAACTTAGGGTCCTGATATCGTGGTTTACTGTAACAATTTAGTGTGATATTAGAACCTATTTACGGATGTTAAAAACAGTTTTCCTGCTGCAAAAACATTCTTATTACACAAAATACATTTGAGCTTTACCTGGAAAATCATACCTTCTTAAAATACTTAAAAGGTTTTTGGTGTTTACACTCAAGAACTCAGAACCTTACCATTTGTGTATAAAAACCCCACGCTAGTTTGTTTTAATTTAAGCAACCACGTTCATTTGATTTGGCCTGGCAGTGACAGTTCACTAAATTTAAGCATTTCAAGTTTACATCCCGGACAAGCCCCCAGCCATATCACAACCTTTCTTTAATTGGCCGTGTCTTTGAAACTGTCTGGTGTAACACCAGTTTTATGGTTTAATCCTGTTTTCTGTTTAAATTAAAAACTTTAAAACTATTTAAGAGGCAAAAAAAATCAAACCCTTGATTTCAGTTAAAGGCCTAGAATTCCTCGAAGCAACGCACATCCCCTGCCTTCTTTGAAACCAGATTTTTTTAAACTGAAATTTGTTTACGTTGACAAATGTTAGTTACAGCAATTTTGGTTACATCTTGAAAACATAATGCTTGAGTTCATCTGATCTTGTGTGACATGTTAGTGCTCAGAGTATGAGATGTCTCCAAGTATTAGCTAAAAATCTCCCTGATTCAGCCATGTTTGTGTTTTCAAAGGTGAGCTATCTGTAGCGACCATCTTAAACTGGGCTGACTCCAAAAGTTAATCAGAGGTAGATGTACATTCAATGATTCATTTCTGAAAGTTTGATTAAAATCTGTCAGGTGATTCATTACATTATTTGCTGAACGACATAATTTAACACACACGGGTAAAAACATCATCAACAACTCTTCTGGCAGCAAAAATACGATTCAGGAAATGACTTCCTGACCAGATGTTAGAATACAGATCACAAATCTTGTTTGCCATGCATACCTCTTCCAGGGTCTCCCAGGACTCAGCTGCACTCTGATCAGCAGGGATTTCTGGAAGCTGAAGCTGCATGTTGGACAGGAGGTCTCCCCCCACATAGTCAGCTGTGTGACAGCTGGGTGGATGTGAGGCTGGTGGTGCTGCAGAGGTGGGCTGAGGTGCTGGGTTAGAGTGCATACGCAGGAAGTCTTGTGTGGCGGCTGACGCCCTGTTTCTGACCGGTTTCACCAGAGCTTCCAGAGCCTCAGCATCTTCGGGACGGACCCGACTGCACAGCTTCTCCATCTCTCTGATGTTCGCTCTCAGTTGCTGCAGAGGGACAGAGAAGCAGAATTCTGTAGATGAAGTCATGCAAAATAAAAATTTCATTATTTTATAGATGTAAGAACAAAATGAAAATTTATGTATGAAAAGTTTTTCCTTCTTTTTTAAACTGACCAAGTTAGAGAGAAATGTTTATAGTGACACATTCAGCTTTTGTGTGTGTGCGTGTGTGTGTGCGCGTGTTGATGAGAGCTTAATAGGCTTTAGGTTGAGGCTGGGGGAACATGAGAAATGCCCCGAGGGTGACAGGAGGATTACATCGCAGCCATCAGCCCTGCAGGCTGCAGCACAACCCGAGCTCAAGGGGTCAGCGTGCTGCCGATAGAGCATTCCTTTAATTACAGAACATGAATAAACATCCGTCCACACCCATGTCTCCAAGTAAAGACAGACGTGTTAAGCACCTGGCAGCACAGACACCGCCCATCTGAACTGATTATGAGTCTTCCAGTGAGGGCTTCCTTGATGCTGAACAGGTCAACCATTCAGCAGGGTGAGAGACGGTCCCTCTGAGGGACAATCCACTGGTAGATGGATAAAACAAATTGTACTTTTGGTTTTAAAATTCACCCACAAGGAACTAAAAAAAAACCCTGAGATCTGTTTATCTATTAATTGATATAGGTTTATCAATGGAACACACACACACACACACACACACACACACACACACACACACACACACACACACACACACACACACACACACACACATCTCTGAATCAACAGCATGAGGACATGGGAAAGCACTCTCTGGCGCCCCTGGGGGTTGTGGGTAATGGTGAGAGGATGGGTGAGCGCCTGTTTGGAGTTATTTCACCTTCAGAGACACGGTGGCTTCCAGGCAACAATGTCCCCCGAGGCGCTTCACACCAGCCATGTGAACAAGCAGGCCAGTACTTAACACACACAGGAGGTAGTCCATCTGAAGTTCAGGCCAATCTTCTTTTCTTGCCCTGATTTTTTTTTGGGGGGGTAAGACGCTAATTTACATTTTTGTTTGAAAAGAAAAAACAAACTTGAACAAAAACGTGTGTGGAAAATAATTGTTTAAAACTTCAGGACAGTTTGTAACTTCACGTCAGCCCTTAAAGGTGAAGTAAAAAAGCTCCAGCTCTGACCAGGAGTCGCTGCTTTTAGAGGCTGTTTCAACTTAAACTGCAGACTTTTATTTTCAGACACGTTTCTGAGTCTGTGCAGCTATTTCAGTTGGGAAATTCTGAGTTTTACGAGACAAACAACAACAGAAATTCTGTCTTCTTCAAACTTTTTCCAGAGGCTGTGGTTAAAACCGACAACCACAAACAGGCCTCGCACCTTTGTGCCTGAGTCAATGAGGAGGAGGCTTTTTGTTTGTGAGGAAGGTCACCAAACATCACAACACACTGTGTGCCTCTTCAGGTAAACAGCTGCTTCGGACCAGAACCATCAGCTCTGGGGAGATCAAGACCCAAGCCTTTTTAAGTTGTATTTATAGATGTTGATGGAGCTCCAATGTAGCTGAACTCACATTCAAAATGTTCATGTTCAATATTCTAACTGGGAGAGGAGAGTTATAACCAAAACTAACCTTTACATTTATGTCTAAGTTAGATTCTGACTATAAAGACAGACACGGTCTTTCTAGTTAAAGTAACAACAGATTTGATTTATTTATTGGATCCCCATTAGCTGCTGTTTCGACAGCAGATAGTTTATTAAACGTTAAGCTAGAGCTTTAACGTTGATCTCAGTGATTGTTGAGTTAGAAACTTGACCAGTTTCATATCTGACACCACTCTGCAGCCCTCTGCTGACCAAAAACCACACTAGATAGTTTTGTAAAAGTAACAGAGTAATGTCTTTGGAGGTGAAGCAAAGAGCTAAAATCAGAGTGAACATCGACGCGGCCTACGCTAGCTTGAGGGAGCTAAAGGAGACTACAAAATCACGGACTGATGGTGACCTGGCTTTGTTGCTACTGGACTTGTAAGTAATAATATTTTTTGTCCAACAGTGTGGATCTTTTTACTTGGTGGTTTATTTTAGTATTAGCTAGCTCATGTTAGCTCATTGTTAGCGCTAGCTACAGCAGGCTGCAGCAGGGTTGTTAACGACAGTTGTAATTCCACTTTCAACCAGTAGGAGGAGCAGGAAACTGCTCTGTGTTGCTTTAAAGCAGATCAGTTGTTTGTTTCCACACGAGCTGATGATGAAAAACTGACTGGTCATTAAAAACAGTCGCTTTGGTCACATGAAGTCAAGTAAACAATCTCCAGGACAGCCAAGACCATTTATTTTGTTGTTGGCATCATAAAGTGTGGCTGAACGTTTTAGAAACACCAAACAGTTGGATTTGGTGTTTTTCTTTGTTGAGGTTTTGTTTTTCATAACTCTACTGATAAATGACTGCTTCATAAGAAACTGAATTAAATGTTCTCCATGTTGTTTGGCATGCTTCAGACGTTCGTCTGTGCCTATTACCTTTTTCTAGACAGAACTGTCTGCATGTAACCTGATGAAGGCATCAGCTGCTGCTTTGACACTGGTCTTTGATCTTCCGACTGGAAAACGTGATCACCACAAATCAGGAAATGTCAAGGTCTAAATTTAGGAGGTCACAAGGTTCAGACAAAGAAAACTATACAGAGTAGTTGTAGAAACATGCACGTCCAGGACTTTCCTGAGCTGATACGTCGCATTTCTCCCTAAACCTGAGGTGGTTTTAGACGCTTTGTTGCTTTAGCAGACCAATTACCTCCTCAGCAGAAATCTAGTAACTGAAGTGGCGTGGTTATTCGTGTTCTGATTAGTCAATGTCACACTGTCTCAGGGAGACTCTGCTTGGAGTCTGGATGTCTACAGATGTTATGAAAACATGCTTGTTTGTGACAATAATGTTGCGTTACCTGTTCCCTGCTGAGAGATAAAAGGATGATTGTGTTACTCGCTCAGGGACAGATCCAGATTTTCTGGTCCGTGTAAAAATAAAATCATGAGTCCTCAAGTCCTTTCTTTTACTACGGAGTGAGTAAATCAGCAAGAGGAACGAAGAGCCAGTCAATATCATCACATCGGCCAATATGCACCTTTGGAAGAGCCGATTTAAAAACAGGCACGTCCGTGTGCAGCCTGGTGCTGCTGCAGAGATTTATTATATTTCCGTTCCTGAAAAACATCAATTTAATAAATGCTTTGAAACATTGTCAACTGACATTTCTTATTGACCTGTTTTATATATTTATTACTTGTTTATTTCATTGATTTGTTTGATTAACTTTGGTTAAATGTTTTGTTCTAATATTGTGCTGTGTACAGAATCAAAGGCACACTTAGCAGTTTTGGCTTGTTTTTAGCACCCCCTAGTGTTCATTAGTGAAACCAAAAGTGAAACTTATCTCCTGGCTGTGCGTTGGTCTTTTTAACACCTCAATCTAACTGCTGAAATGTCTCCTCAGCCTTCATTAGTGTCTACAGGAGCGGTTCATCACTAAATCAAACAAATCAGCTGTGTTCATGATCTAAAACATGCAGGAAACATGCTGGAAGCAGACTGCAGCACCAGGCATGTCAGTTCCACTTTACTAAGTCCAACAGGGACTGGACCGCCACTCTGAAGTTGCAAGTGTGGTATTCTGGCCACAGAGGGCGGTGGGGGTCTGAGTGACATTTCATTAACCCTGTAAAGGCTCATTTTAGCACAAACTGGCTCAAGAACATGATTTAAACATATGAAAAAGTTGCATAGTATGGCTTTAAAGGAGACATATCATGAAAAACCCACTTTTTTATCCCTTAATACAGTATTTTTCACATTTTAAGTGTCTACGGTTGGATTGCACCAACAAGGTTTAACTTTAAACTCAGATTAAATCATGGTTTAATTCTGTTGCACCAAACTTTAAACCTAGTTTAAAATTAAGATGGTTTAAATTTAAACCTCTATTTTAAACCTAGTTACATTTTTACAACAAACCATGTTTAAATTTAAGCCTGTTGCACCAGAACTTTAAACCCCAATTTAAACTATGATCTATGGTTAACTTTAAACCTGCTAATGAGGAGGTTCAACTTTAGCAATGACTGTATTTTTTAGGTTTATTTAGCAAAATGATGATTTTCCTGAAAGAAAATTTAGAAACAGGCTCTGTCTGCGCCGGTGTGTGGAGCTAGGTTAGCTCTGCAGCTGAGCTACCTAATGTTTTGTATCTGCGCTGGTGTGCGGAGCTAGCTTAAATGTTAGCTTAGCTAACGTGATCTATTCGGATCATCTGAGATGGAGAAAAAACACAAAGGAGGACCGGAGAAACTAGGAGAAATAGCTAAATAAACTTTCTTTTATATATATTTTAAAAACGTCTTAACACACTTCTGATGTTTATAGGTTAAATAAAGAATAAATAAAAAAAATAAAATAGTTTAATAACATAGCCTGTTTAATGAGATTTTATTTCAACATCCACTCCCTTGATTTAAATCAGTTTAAGCACAGTTTAAAAAAAATAAACCGAGTTTAACTAAACTGAGTTTAATTTTAAGTGGTGCAACGCAGCTCCGCTTAACTTTAAACCTGGTTTAAATCATTTTAAACCAAGTTTTACTAAACTCTGATTAGTGCTAATCTTAGTTTAAATTAAACCTTGTTGGTGCAATCTACCCTAAGTGTGCAAAAAGTATTATATTATTCACTATAGGTGCTATTTCTGTGTTTAATTATAAAATTTTGGTCATATTTGTCCACCGGTTCAGTTTTTAAATTTGACTATTACATATTTTTACTATGTCGTCACAATAACTTCCAAATATGGTCTTGGACCTCCGGCTACACAGAAAGTAAATCCGCCATTTTTTCTTCTCGCTAAGATTTTTGTAGTCCAACCTGGAGAATGAATAAGTCAGGAGTGGAGAGTCCCAAATGTTCGTTTTTCTGAGCCACACAAATTTTTAAGTTTTATTCCCTTTAAGGACGAGTGCTGTGGCAGTATTTTCACATGTCAGGCTAAAAAAACCACAGAGGGAGACGTGGACCGTGACCAGGCTAAGAGCCAGCCGGCAGGCAGACGGGTACTTCCCCAGTGCAGGGCAGCAGACAGACAGCATATGAAGTCCTCCAGTCATTTCTTCTGAATATGGCAGTAACGGACACAGCAGCAAGCGGTAAGCTTCATATAACTCTAAAATGTCGGCAAAATTGTATTTATCGGCTACTGTTTTGCTAGCATTAGCATCGGGCCTGTTTAAGCTAGTGCTATGTGCTAGTTATTTAGTAACTAGATAAATGTGGATTTGGCTGATCATTGTGGAAAAAACGTGATCTGCAAATTCTCATGAACGCCTTTTATCATACCAGATATCTGCTCACACTTTGTAGCCCAGCAGAGACTCTCTGTCTTACTTTTTGAGAGTGAAGTAAACCTAGCATGCTGCAAATGTCATGCAAAAATACAGCATGAAATAAGGTCATTAAAATGCATCAACACAGTGGATTTAATACAAGTTTTAAAGAACAATCTCTGGGTGAAGTGAGGTGAGGTTTCATGGCTCACTGCAGAAATAAAAACTAAGTCGGATCAAGTCAGACACAGCTAAACTAACACTCTGTATGAGTGTGACTGTCAGAAAGCTGCTAAAATAACCTGTAAAATAATTATAACAAAAGGAAAAATGCACCTTTGCTTTTTTTAGAGTCCACATCCAGGAGGCTGGAGCATTTTTCACTGACAGGATGTCAGACTAAAGCCCAGATGTGCTCAGTTGGGACACAGCTGTTCATAAAGTCTGATGTTTAGGTAAGTGAAATTTTGGCACTGCAAGGCTTTGAAATGTCAGTACAATAAAATATTTTAGCAAGCAAACCTATCCATCTAGCTAGTTTTACTTTTTTTTCCCCTCAAAGGAACACAGACAACCACAGAATGCTCAGATGATGGAACCAGCACTTCTAACTACACACCAGGTATAGAGGAAGAAGTCTGGAGCAGACCAAAGTGAGTGCTGACACTTTAGCCCTACACCTCAGACCTCTAAGAAGCCACCATCATTAGAACATCACACCCCCTGAATCACTCCATCTGATGGCAGCAGAGTGATTTATTTTATGTTTTATTGGTTTAGTCGCTGTTTGGTAAGACAACATTCTGTTGAAATGATTGAATTACATTCTTTTCTGTAAACAACCACCTGATCTGAGCAGCATGTGTACAGAATGTCTGTCTCCCAAGCTAAGTCTATAAAAACAGCTGCAACATTTAATAACTGTGCTGTTCTTTAATATGCTTATTTTGATTCCAATCATTTGAATAATTGTAGTGGCAGTATTTTATTAACATTTTTTATAAATTGTTAAATCACTGCAGCAAAGTGAACTTATAAGCAAAGTAAATAATGAACCAAAACAACAACAAAAATGTCTCTATAAACATTAGTAGAACAGAACCAACTTTCCAAAAGCTGCTTGTAAACAAAATATGTCATTAAAGTTATTGTTTATCATTTCAGCATACGTCGATGACATCATGGATCTGGTCTTTGGAAAAGTTTTCCCTGAACCCTCTCCATTTCTAGATGAGGTAGAGAAGATAAACACCCCACCAACCCTCTCGTCTCAGAATTCAGACAACGGAGGTCTCTGCCTACGTGTCCTGCTTTAATCCAGGACCGGTTTGAGGCCCTCATCATCAGGAAACTCCTGCCATATTCTGAGGACAACACAGGATGACAGGAACTCTGAGACCTACATACCACCATCACCAGGACACAAATCACCTGTGTGCACAACGCCTGGAACAACTAAAACCAAAAGGGGAGACATCAAGTGTCCAAAGCCTATTATTCAAATATTTTTGTTCATTCTTTCTATTTATTATATTTATTTGTTTGCTGTGACATTACTGCTTTGTAAATTAATGTAAACAAATAATAAAAACATTCACTGATTGTACAATTCTTCTTAGTTGTACTGGTCCAAACTGGGCCTTGTAAACATTTATTCTGTAGTTGAACACAGGACAGCCTCAAATTCAAGATGACCCAGCATGCATTTCATTTGGCTTCATGTTTCCTCCATTCTGGCTTTAACCTCATGGTATTTATTTAGAATGCAGGTAAGATTTAACTAGATTTGTTAGCAAAGCAGGCCGATCTTGGGGATTTCTCTACAGTATTGATTTCAACCTCTGGGCATGTTAGAGCAGTTATCACAGTTACACCTAAATACATTTAATAAAGATGCAGCACAAGCAATAAATACAAACCTGTGAAGATGTAAGCATTAGGACTTTGGTGATTACATATTAAAACATGGGGAGAAATGTACTTTATTCTATTTATCTTCAAAAAAGTAAAGCATTTGGGTTTTTTATGGAATCTCAAACCTATAATTAAATCAAAATGTAAGTGCTTTTTATCCATTTTCAGCCATTAAGACACCAATATAAAATACCAACAAAAAAAAAAAAAAAAAATATATATATATATATATATATATATATATATATATATATGTAGCAGATATGGTATTCATAGGTGTTAAATGATATTTTCCAATGTGCTGGTATTGATGGTTCATGTAATTACAGTGATAACACACCAAATTAACGCATTACATATATTTGGAGCCGTTGTGTGTGTGTGTGTGGGGGGGGGGGGGGGGGGGGGGGGGGGGGGGGTCGCGTGTTGGAAAACTCTCAGTCATCTGCTGATCACGACCTCTACACATCGGCATCATCAGCAGAAAAACCCGCTTTGGTCCGTCTCTATAAGAGATGCACCAGTTCTGTGTTGAAGCTGGTCCTGTGTTCTGATTCTTGTGCAGCTAGAACCAAATTTTTTAATCAACTCAAAAAGCACCATCATTCAAGAGAGCATGAATTAGTGCTTAGTAATAATGAGTTCACAGACAGAGGAAAGCAAGCCTGACACTGGGGTATTAAGATATACCTGAACAGTTCTGCTGGCGTTAATGTGCTCCTGGTGGAGGCGGTCCCACTGCTGGCTTTGCTGATACTGCAAACATTAAAAAGAAAGTTTTAACTCTGAAACAAGAGTTTGGAGGTGATGGCGTGTCCAGCCAGGATTCAGCCGTCACCTTCATTATGTTGTTGTGGTGTTTCTGCAGCCTCTCCAGGTCCGTGGGAAGAGCCACTTTAATGAACTTGTGGATGGGAGCCTCCAGGCGCCTCAGTGTCAGCTTGTTGCCTTCCTCTGCCATGTGTCCTGCTGAGTGCCCACAGCCAACACCTCTGCGTAACTTCGACACTGCACCTGCTTGGCTTTATCTCACTGTGCCCACACGCTGTAAATACCAGCAGAGCTTCGATTTATTAAATACACAAATAAGATTTAATAAAGTCTGTGACACATGCACTCCTGCCCACACAACTAGAACTGGATCCTCGATAAGATCACTTCATATATTTATAAATTTGTCAGCATTCTTCAGTGAAAAGAGAAGCCCAAGCAGAAGCGACACGATCTAAAAATAATTGAACAGAAATCCATAGTGAAACGACACCTCCAGACAGAACTTTACTCAGTAGTTTAGGTTTCACAAACTTTTTACATTCATCTCTCACCTTAATTATGAGGATTTATAGTCAAACCTATATTCAACAAATCAAATCACTTGATGGATCCATCCACAGCCCTCTACAGCAGTGGTACTCACTCCTGGTCCTGGAGAGCCGGTATCCAGCATGTTTTAGCTTTAACCCGTCTTCAACACACCTGGTTTCAATCAGCAGGCGATTAACAGGCTTCTGCAGAGCCTGATGAGCTGCTGCACAGGTGATTCAACCACTGAATTAGGTGTGTTGGAATAGAGGAACAACAAAAACGTGGCATCTTTCTAAAACATTCTAGAGTTCATTGGTTGATTCATATCTTAATGTGTTTATTGTAATCTTGTTAAGAGATTTTCTGCCTTAATAGTTTAAATATTATGGAATTCACTGCGAATTTAAGACATATCAATCTGGAAAGATAATTAAAAAAATATGACTTGATTAATTTTCTTGTTTCGTAATAAATGGTAACAAGGCAGGGAAAAATACAAGCATTTAAAAAAGTGGTCAGATGGAGGCAAAGAGGAAGCAGGTAATGATCAATGATGCAACAGAACAGCTGCATTTTGGTGCTCAGGGGTCGCACTGCGATTTTCCAGGTCTGAGGGGAACGTTTAATGTAACCCAAAAGGTTTTAGGCAGGAAATATTGGGGCAGCGGTGAAAGAGGAGTTAAGTGCTCGCCCCGTAATCGGAGAGTTGCAGATTCGAGTCCCACTCAGTCTGTTGCTGTCATCCTTGTGCAAGACACTTCACCCTGCGCTGCCTGCTGATGGTGGTCGGAGGGACCAGTGGCACCAGTACGGCAGCTTCCACGCTGTCAGTGAGCCCCAGGGCAGCTGTGGCTACATTGTAGCTCATATCTGCCAGTGTGTGTGTGTCGGTGAGTGACTGATTGTGTTGTAAAGCACCTTGGGGGGGTTCTAGGACTCTAGAAGGCACTATATCAAATACAGGCCATTTACCATATTGTTAATCATATCAGACAAATATCAGCATGTTTTAGCTTTACCTCTGCTTCAACACACCTGATTTCAATCAGCAGGTGAGATGCCTAATTCCCGCTGGAATCCTGCCAGTTTAAAGCCACAATGTGTAATATTTGTACCTGTTTACTACCAAATTCTGTGTATCCAGTGCACAAACTTGTCCTTTTTCATTAATATTTCTCACCAACATCAATTCTAAATATTCCTCTCAGCTTCAAATTTTACATTTTTAATACATAAATTGTGGTCGACGCTCCATGGTCATCCTCCATCTTGAAATACGGTAGCTATTTAGGGACATGTGAGCTCTGAGTTACGCGTTTGCACTATGACTGTAACCTGAAAGAAACAGCAGAGGGCAGCAGTGCACCGTGGAAGCATGGCGTCTGACAATGCAACTAAGAAGAGACGAGACTAGCTGTTACACTGTTGCTGGACTTTGTTAGTTTGAATAACAAACAATGAAATCAAAAGACACATCAAATATGTCAGGTCTTATTGATTTCCAACACTCAGCAGCCGCATATGATGAGAACCCCGCCCGCAACAGCTAGACACCAGCATCCAAGTGTTTTTATGACTCACCTCAGCTGATCTTTTCTTCATAATAAAGCTCCCAATCCGGTCCCAACGTATCAGTTCCAAAGTCCTTCTTCAAGAAAGCTCCTTCTATTAAAGTCTCCTCTCTTACCGCAGCCTGCCGTGTCTCTCCCAACGGTGGTCCGCTAGCCGGTAGCCATGTTAGCATTAGTTACCGGTACTTTATTTCCACAGCGTGTCCCCGGCTCCAGCCAAACCTCATCGGCTATCCGATCGCTAAACAGCCAGTGGTTGATGTTAGCTCCATCTCGATCCTCACTGCGGCGCACACCGATCAGCTGATGGCTAACCGGCAGACTCTTGTTTACTCCGCTGCTCTGATCCACATGACACCGGACGCCACAGCTGATGCCACCCCTCCTCCGTGTGTGAATCGGTGACAGGCAGCTATGCTAGCTTCCTTCAGGACTGGTAGGTTGATACAACAGCTAACAGCAGTGTTTCCCCTAGAAATGTTCACAGCCGTGATGTTTGTTGACTAAGGGGGGTGTAGGATAGCGCCGCCCTTTTTGAGTGGGCCACCGTAGCTGCAATACTTACTCGAAACTGCATGGCGCTAAAGAGTCGCAGTTTTTACCATGATTTCTATGAATATCACTGATAGGGCCTTTAAAGAAAACCCGACAGCGCTGCATCCGGTTCACTACGGTTCAGAGTTTTAGTTTATAGTTTGATTCTGTTGTGCATCAGACAATTAATGCACCACCAATGAACATAACGTCTTAAAAACAACATATTTCAAGTTCAGAGATGGGGGCTAACTGTTGGGTTTGTGTGTGTGTGTGTGTGTGTGTGTGTGTGTGTGTGTGTGTGTGTGTGTGTGTGTGTGTGTGTGTGTGTGTGTGGGTCTACAAGTGTGTAAATGTGTCTTAAATTCACCATGTCACCATCTCAACGGCTGTGCTGCCAGTATCCCCGTGTGCTTATGCCAGGTCCAAAGTTTGCTTACAGCACATTTTCTTTTCAAGTTTTATTCTTATAAATCACAACGTTTGCGTGTAAAATGACTTACGCAGTTTCCAGACCCCGTTTTGTGCAAAAGCAGCTTTATGAATGAGGCCCCAGACCATCACACCACCACCACCATGTCTGACTGACCCTAACCCTACTTCATGTTGACATGACCACTGTTTCATTTAAAACTAGTCAGGCTCATAGTGAAACTCAACGTAGCTTAACGAGGTTAATTACAGCTAATTCATGATTTACCACAGGGGTCGTTTACTTATTCACTCATGATCAGGTTAGTTTGGAGAAGTTTCTTCCTCTTAAACATTAATTAGCTGATCTGAAACACAAAACGGAGAACTGTGACTTTAAGATGGAAAAATTAAGATACTCACTTATGAAAGCAGCAGAGTATCGTGACACAGAATGTAACGTGGGTTTGGATTTATAGTCAACAAAAAACGCAAATTAGAAAATTCAAACTATTATTATTATTATTATTATTATTTATTGACAGGATCTGAAACGGAAAAGTTTAGCTGAAAAAATGACCTGGTTGATCTGGAGGCCGTCACATGTCAGAGCTGTAACGCCTGAACAGAAAGTGAAATTACAGCTCAATAAGTAACCCTGAATAAAGAAACTATCGCTGTTTTAGTAGCTTATCAAGCTAACAGCTTGGTGTGCTGTTATACAACTTTTAAAAAGAGAGACAACAGCTAACATTTAATCCAATGTTCCACCACAGATGAAATTTACACAAAAACGCGACACTTACCAGCGACGAGACTCGTTTAAATCCTCTAAAATCCCGTGTGAGCCTCCATACTGTTTATAAAATATACTTTCAGCGACATTTAGTAGTTTTACAGACCGCTTTTGTAGTTTTTACTAACAGAAACTTGCATGTCAACAATTCTCATTCGGTGTACCCACGAAAGGTTTCCGACTTCAAACAGCAACCGGAGAACATTTGTGTTCCCAGTCATTTTGTTCCCTGCATGCGTGGTAATGATTTGCTGTCAATATTTAAAACATCTGTTCATTTACACATAAAATAAAATCTATAAAACAGAGTCAAATATGATTTGCTCCAGTAGTAGTAAAGTTTATTTTTATACATGTCTGCCAGTGCAAAGAAATAAAATACAAATGAAGTATTGGACATTTTCTCAGAACTTTAAATAATAAAATATTATAAACTTTCAGAAATAAAAACTGCGAGAAACCTCGTGACCCTCATCTCAAAATAAAAAGGAGTATTAATCTAAAATAAAAAAATAATTTCCTCAAGCAACCAAACAAGTGGACGTGACGATAATTTACTGACCCAAATGAAAGAGCAGATTTCATCAATAAGACATTTTCATAGAGATCGTTTCATTTACAAATCGCCTTTTGCAATTTTTTCAAAATAATTAATCTTTCTGTTCTTTATTAATGACAAAATCTGTTGTTGATAACAGTCAGAGATGACCTTTATTTAAATATATTTAGTTTCATTTTGTCTAGTAGTGTTTTAAAAATATTATTGAACTAGTTTTCCTTCTGTGCCTTGTTTTCCTCCTTGTTTTCATTTTGTAGAGTTTGTCCTTTTGATGATTATTTATTTATTCTTGTGTCATTTTTTTAGTTTAGTATGTAGTTGTGGTAATAGTGACCTAAGTCACGTTATCATTTATGCTTTTGGCACTGATAGGTACGGCAGCATAGAGATGCCACCCAAAATAAAACTGGAGCGATATCACGTTATAACATCTTAACTTTGTTGTTCTAACAACATCATTTTCATGTTTGTACAATATAATATTTACACTGTACTACGTGATAAATATGTATATTGTGCAAACATGAAAGTTATATTGTTGGAACCATAACGTTATGATGTTATAACGTGGTATCACTCTTATTTTATTTTGCGTGGGTGGCAGCTCTGTGCTTCCGTAAGTAGGGAGCTGGTGAGAAACAATGTTTTGTTTCTTCCTGAGTAATTTTTTAAGTATCTTGTAAGGAATGACAATAAATCTCTTGAGTCTTGAATGATTGTCACTTACTTGTTATTAGTTTAATTATCATGCTTTCTACTTATGCAGATAATTAGTCTTCTCTATCGACTCCAGTTATCTGTCGCTCCTTGTTCGAGTGTTCTTTTAGTTATTTTGTTACTCCTTGGACTTCATCGACTTTCCTTTTTCTGCAGCAACGTCTGAAGTTTTGTTTTTTACTGAAATCATCAAAGTTAATTTTTTCATTTCTGAGCTTTCTGTCTCCTGTGTTTGGATCCTCAGCCCTCATGAAAAACTCAATATAAACAAAGAGTTATGAAAGAAAAATTAAAAATGTAAGGGATCATGAGGAGACAATAAAAACAAAAACAAATCTGCATCTGCATGATTCTGATGTGATCTGCTATTCAGATCACAATAAATAAATTATAACTATTAAACTCATTCACTCTGATTATCTTGACCAAATCATTTTAATTATTCTTGACAAATAAATAGTAAAGAAGAGTCCAAATCTGCACCCTCTTTTTATCTTTTATTGTCTTTTTAGTGTTTTTACGTGTTTATCTGCTCATCGGTCGTTGTGATTTTCTTTGTTTTTACCTTTTGCTCTGCTCTGTTCAGCACTTTCTTCACCTCATTAGGTGAGTGAAAGCGCTTTATAAATAAAGTTAAAATGAAATGAAATCTCTAATATCAGAATATTTGAACAAAGAAAATTTAAGGGAAAATACGCCATTTAAAAGATTTTCAAAGAAGGATTTATTTTGGTGCCGAAAAAACAAAACGTTTGCCAGTTTCTGACCTTTTTCTCATCAGATCCGAGTCTCAGACGCGACTTTTACAGTCGGCTTTGTGTCTGAATCCTGTGGAAATTTACATGAAATGTGATATTTTTGTCTGCGTTTTGTTTGGAAGACAGACCTGGGGTTCCCCCTCTACTCTGAGATCAGTGTGTGTGAGTGGGTCTATCGCATGTTTCCACGTCTGCTCTTCAGTACCTTTTACCTTTGACATTTAGGCCAACCCCCACACACACTCTTCCCCCAGCGGATGCTCCATGCGAGGGGCCACAGCAACACACACGGTCCCCGGCTACAGGGGATTTCCCCTGGTGTTGTACACATGTACTCTGTGTGTGTGTGTGTGTGTGTGTGTTCTGTCCACTTTCGGGGGACTCCCAGACTTGCAGACTGAGTGGGAGGAACAAAGGTGACAGTGAAAGTTTAAATAGCAAATTGTCAAAATAAGAGCATGCTTACAACTCTTCATGCAGTGACGATGATCTGTTTACAGAACTCTCAGAGTGACCTCCCACCTGGGGTCAAACACTTTCGTTATTATAGTAAAATATGAAGATGACACTGGATTAAAATTAAAACATTAATTGGTGCCGTGGTCAGAATGAGTTGTTTGGAAATGTGGTGTTTTCTAAAGCGGTGGCAACACGACTGTGTGTGTGTGTGTGTGTGTGTGTGTGTGTGTGTGTGTGTGTGTGTGTGTGTGTGTGTGTGTGTGTGCGTGCGTGCGTGTGCGTTAGGCCCAGGAGGACTCAGGTGTCATTTGTTTCGGTCTAATCCTGGAAGTTTATCAGCAGGAGAGGAAGCCAGCAGGGAGCTCTGTTCACGTCGTCCCTGCTGCAGCTCTCTGTTTTCAGAGCAGCTGGGATTAGCCCACCCTGATGCCTGCATGGATGCAGGACTGTTTCACAGCTGACATCCTGACATGTCACTGAAAGAAAAGCACAGGTGTTCCTAGTAAAAGTGGCTCTCTGTGCTGTGGAGGTGTTTCCGTTAGCATCCCACTGGACAAACCTGCAAAAGCTAACGTGCAGGGACTTGAACCCGCAGCACACAAATGGACCCATAATTGTTATTCGTGTCTGATTAGTTCCTCATGATTTTATATATTTTCTCTGCAAAAGAAAGCATTCTACAACATCCTGCACATGTCTGGAAGTCTATGTGTGATTTAGGAATTTAACATTTCTACTTTGAAAATTTGAAAAGTTATTGATTTTTTTGTGTTGTTAAAGGAACATGGGGCAGGATCTTTAAAAAATCTGTAAAAAATTAAACATGTATGTTCATTTTTTCAAAGCTAATGGGTGATGAAGCGTTATAAACCTAAAAGAATGAGGCCACCCATGTATCGTTCCATTTTCTTGAACAGGCTGTTTGCTGCAAAATGCGCTGCAGTTCGGTCACGAATTTCCCGCGCTGCCCTACGGATGTGGCGTCAATTGACACTGCTTGCGCGTTCACGACAGCTTCAAAACAGAAAGAAAATGTGTTCGACACTGCAGATCGGTAGGTGGCGCTATTGCACCTTAAGTTGCTTGCCAACCGCCAAACTCCAAAAGAAGAACTGTGGGAATGGATTCTACTGCAACCAGCAAACGACCAAGCGTGGCACAAAGGAAGTTTATTCAGCGGCATCTCGTGAGTCAAAGACCAAATATGGTAAAAGACAGGCAGGGACCCGAATCTATATCGGATACGTGATTGACGAATGGAGGCTGCTTCAACTATATCTGGGACTCAAAAAGGATGCTGCCATGGCTCATTTCCTAGTGAGCAGGTAAGAAACATTATAGGTTGTGTTTAGAGATGATGACAATGATCTGACCTCACCGATGACTCAGAGAGAGCTAGCGTGCAGTAGCATTAGCTGTGAACATGCTACAGTAGTAGCATTAGCTGTGATCAGGGCTGCAGCGTGGATTGCTTCGCCGCAATATTGTCTGTGAGAGCGGCGGGGAGTTGCCTTTTCAGCGTGAGATATTAGAGGTGTGGCGTGAGAGCGTGTGAAGAGGGTCAGGTAATGGTATTTTTGTGTTTGTGTAACATAGCTGTCTGTGCACGCTCCTGTGCTGGGCTGCAGTTACTCGCAGAGCCGGGCGCGTCGCTCGTGAGCATCGTTTCTTTTTTCCTGCCTCTAGCTCCTTTAACAAAAAGAAAACCTACGTACGTCTGGGGACTTTGGGTTGGGCTCTCCAATCTCTGGAGCCGAGGTCACTGAGGTGGTCAAACAGCTCCTCGGTGGCAAAGTCCCGGGGGTGGAGGAGATCTGCCTGGAGTTCCTTAAGGCTCTGGATGTTGTGGGGCTGTGTTGGTTGATGCGGCTCTGCAGTATCACGTGGACATCGGGGGCAGTTCCATTGGATTGGCAGACCGGGGTGGTAGTCATCCGGGAGGGGCTCGGAGTAGACCCGCTGCTCCTCCACATCACGAGGAGCCAGTTGAGGTGGCTCGGGCATCTGGTTAGGATGCCTCCTGGACGCCTCCCTGGTGAGGTTTTCTGGGCACGTCCAACCAGGAGGAGACCTAAAGGAAGACCCAGGACACGCTGGAGAGATTATGTCTCTCAGCTGGCCAGGGAACGCCTTGGGATTCCCCCGGAGGAGCTGGCCCAAGTGGCTGGGGAGAGGGAAGTCTGGGCCTCTCTGCTTAGGCTGCTGCCCCCACGACCCGACTCCGGATTAGAGGAAGAGAATTGATGGATGGATGGATGGAAACAGAAATCTCAAAAATGTATCTATAAAACTTTCTTTGGTTGGAAAATGAAAGTTTTCACTTTCTTTATAGTTTTATAGAATCAGCCACAGAAACAGCCACATTCATCATCCTAGCATCATGTACTTTACAACTTCTGTCTAGTGTTGCACATCTTTTAAAGATAAACAGTTATAATGAATAGTATTTCCTAAAGTCAACTATTTTCTGAACGTAACATTCTTAGTGTATTGTTCCTCTTTGGAGTTACTATAATTTTGCTGTTTAAAAAAATGTAGGGTATATTTGTAAAAAAAAAAAGTAATTTAAAACTTGAAGTGCTTATTTTATTTGGTAACAATGCTAATAAGATTATAAATATACACTCCCAGTTTTGAAAGTGTGTGTGTGTGTGTGTGTGTGCGTGCGCGTGTGTGTGTGAGCGTGTGTGTGTGTGTGTGTTTGCATGTGAACATTGTATGTGTGTGTGTGTGTGTGTGTGTGCATAATTATCACACATGTGCTCTAATGGGAGCTCTAATTAAGACTCCGGGTATCCGCTACCTGTCAGTACCGATCGATCAGCTGCAGGACTGACAGCTCACTGTGTGTATTTGTGTGGCCGCACAGATCTGAGTGTGTTTTTTGGTCCTGTTATTTCACCTGAAATGTTAATATTTCACACACAAACACACGCTTGGTGTTGATGCTCTTTTTCTGCACGCTGATCAAACACACACTCATGATGTAAAATAAAATAAATTCACTGCATTTCCTGGTTAGAAGAAAAGCTTTTAAATGCTTTTGTAACCCAATTTTTAATCTTGTCACTAAAACTTTACTTTGCACTTCTTTGTTTCCTCGTTTTCACCCTTCTTACACAGAATGATGGCTTTACTGTTTCCCTACCAGTTGTTATCCATCACCAGGCTGCTTGAGAGTGTGTGTGTGAGTGTGTGTGTGTGTGTGTGTGTGTGTGTGTGTGTGTGTGCATTTATGGTTTGCGAGCCCAATTTGTCAGGTTACACACCCGCATTATGAGACCATTTGGTTTATGAGACCATTTTTGGTGGTCTCGTAATTCATGACTTTTAAAGTGCTGCAAATTTTTATAAAAGTAAAATCTAAATGTTGTTAGCTGATTAATACTGACTTTGTAACTGCTATTATCATTTTATTTAGTTATTTCAGCAACTTAAACTTTCTTTTGGTTTTCATGGCCAATTTAAAATTGGTTTCGTAAACCACGTCGCGTGTGTGGTATGCAGACCTCCAGGGTCTCATAACGCCCTTAGAATGTCACAGATGATTGTGTGTATTTTTTGATAGTTTTTATTTTATTTTTGAAGTGAGGCTTTTCTTCCATGGGTAAAATAGAACATGTTGACATACTTTTTGTGTTCACCAGATGCAAAGAATTTGTGTGTGTGGGATACAAACCACCATGTTGTCATGGTCTCATAAACCATTCAAAATGTCATAGTGGCATGTATGTATGTTCTGATAGGTTTTTCTTATTTTTTAAGTGAGCATTATCTTCCATGGGTAAAATAAAACATTTTGACATAGTTTTTGTGTTCAACAGATTACCTGTTTATGAGGAAATGTGTGTCCCCATAAACCACCACCAAGTCATAGTGGTTTCATAAACCATAAATGCACACATGTGTGTGTGTGTGTGTGTGAGTGAGTGCTCTCCGTGTGGCAAGTGAGTGATGGCAGTGACAGTATAGACGGCATGTGCTGTGAAATGTCACAGCGGCGATCGATGTTGTTTAACGAGGCTGGAGGCTGATCTGGACCTCATGCTAACATTAAGCTCTCCTCTCCGCACTCTTCCTTCCCCTCTTCAATCTCCTAATCCCCCCTTCTACTCTCCGAGAGAGCCCCGAGGGTCCCTCAGGGGAGAGACGAGGCCTTTTACCTGTCAGGAGGCTTTTGTCTCCAACAACACACACTCACACACAACCATGCATGTGCAAGATCAGCCTGAAAACCTCAAAAATGCTAATTATTCAAAGTATTTTTTCCTTTTTTGTGTATCTGTCTAAGAGAATCAAAACACAGGAGGCAGTGGGTCAGAATAATCAGAACTAGTTTATGATTTCAAAGTGCTGAACAGAAAATCCAGTGAACCAAAGAGAAAGGAAAAGTATCGAACAGGAAACAAACCAAAGAACATTGAAAAAACAGCAACTTTTTTTGTTTTTTCTTCAAATAAACAATTCACAAGTCGTACCACAATATTTGAAAAAGCTAAAAACACTTCAAAATATTAGTTTTATATATTTATATATTTATATTATATTCATATCTATAGAATTTTCTTTTTTTTTCTCATTTTCAAACTGCTGCAGTGAGGTGTGAGTGGGTGGTGGAGGCCCGGGGGGATTCCCGTAGAGCTGCAGTCTGAGACACACACACACACACACACACACACACACACACACACACACACACACACACACACACACACACACACACACACACACACACACACACACACACACACACACACACACACTCACACTCAGGTTAAGCTGTGATGAAATGCTATGGCAGCTCTCGACAGCTTGCACTGCTCCATGATCCTGAACCTGTCTGCACATAAGAACCCAACACGGACGCTCACGCAGCCTCCGCAGGAGAAACGTAAAGAAAAACGAAGCTCGTGAACGTGGAATGTTTCATTCCCCTTCATGGATGTGCAGCTACACTGCAAAAAATTATTTCTAATAAAGTAAAAAAAAATCCTCATTCTTAGACCTTTTATCTTATTTTTAGTCTAAAAAGAAAATAAATTCTTCTCTGGAAACATACTTAAAATAAGGTAAATGTTCTTAAATAGGATCCCAATTTTCTTGTTTTGAGTAAAATAAAATCTGCTAATGGGGTAAACAAAAGGCTAGAAATCTTAAAACTAGCAAAAGAATTTTAGGTTTATTAGCTAGTTTTAAGGTGCCTCAGTGCCGCGCTCTCTGTCCGCCAGGCGACGCCTCCTTTAGGAGCATTTTCCTAACAGGAAGTGTGGGTGGTCACCACCCAGGGTGTGACTCACCCTTTACCTTATTTTACGTAATGCTATTTTTATCTAGAGAAGAATTTATATTCTTTTTAGACTAAAATGTCTAAAAATGTGACTTTTTTACTTTCTTAGAAATCAGTTTTTGCAGCGTATGGCTGCACCCTCCGCTCCTCCGACTCTTCCCCACCGCTATTCCAGCTTGGGTCAAGCAGGTAGGGTATGAATGTGTGCTTCTATAGCCCTTCTCCGGGTGTAAGTGCTTCAAAAGCCAATTTCTGCCCGTGTTCACCTCCCCAACTCAGGTCTGAGAAACGAGTTAATAAAAACAACATAGCAGAGTGAGTTCAAGTCAGGGCGACGCAGTCATCGATCGTTAGTGCACAGTGTCTCTCTCTACACTGTTTAGGTGCTGACAGCACTCCACAAGTCTTTGCATTAAAATAATTTAGAGTTTGAATTAAACTGTTCGGTTGGACAGCACTTAAGAAATTGCACTTGTAATTAAGAGCCCGCCTCCATCGCCGTGTGTTTATGAAACATCCGTCTTCTGCTTTTTACGCGGTTCTGCCCTTCTTTTCCGTACGCTGCCTGACCTCTGACATTTCTCTTTGTTTCGGTTTGAAAGCGCCCTCTTCCTCCCATCACCAGGAGACGACTGGTGTCTCGCTGTGACGTTAACAGCTCAGAAAAACAAGAATCTGTCCCACAAAAACGTCACCTTGTTTCAGAGACAGCTCTGAACAAGGCCCAAACACAGATAAACAGGACTCATAAACTTTTTTTTTCATTTTTGTAAAATGAGCTGCCACTCAGATGCAGAGAGGACAGCATAAGACATTTTTCTGTTGTCCATCTCATCCCCATCGTCCTCCCCGACGTGAGAAAAAACTGGAGGATCAAAGTAAAAGCTGGTAAAGCGTTCGTGTCTTTTTATACAGGTGAAAAGGCGGTTTTATTTATTTGTCCCGTTGCGTGAAAAGTTTTCCATCAGCTCCCTCGGCCTTCATGGCTCTCTCCTCAGGGTGTGTGTGCATGCTCCTGCAGGGAGGGAGGTGGGAGGCCTTAACAGGACGCGGTGTCTCTCTGCGTGTGTGGCCCGACCACTCAGTAGGGTACAGTGTCCAGGAATCTGTCAAACGACGGCGGAGGTGGTACCAGGTCCTCCAGCTTCAGGTAGAAGATTCGTTGAAGGCCCTGGGTCCTCTGAGAACGGAGCTCTGCCCTTAAACCCAGAACGTGACTCAGAGGAGGTGCAGCCTTTGGCGAGGAGGAGGAGGAGGATGGACCAGAGCTCAGATGGTCTCTGAGACAACAAATGACTTTATTCTGCAGCTCCTCGACCCGCTTTGAGTCCTTCAGACCTGGGACTTGGTCTGTAGACACAAAACAGACAGAGATGTTAGGAGAGAAATTCATTAAATGCTCAAAATTAAGTCAGAGGAGAAGAAACGTAGCACAGGTTTACATGCATCAGAGCTCGTTCAGCTAAAACAACATTAGCTGCATCTTCTTTATATTGAATTGTACCTCATTAGCTTGTATGGCTCATGTTCTTAACAGCCTTAACCTGTCTCATTCACCACAGATCAATACACAGCCTAACCTAATAAGCCCCCTACAGCAGTACAGACACACACACTCACACGCCTCATAGCAAACACACGCAAAAACACGTAAACACACGCAAACACACATAAACAAACGTAAACACACGTAAACACACGCAAACACACGTAAACAAACGTAAACACACGTAAACACACGTAAACACACGTAAACACACGTAAACATGATTTAAATGCATGCACCCAGATAAATGAAAAGGCCCGGGTACCTCCTAACTTAAGACAACAATAAAAACAAAACTGCACAATTAGCTGATTATTAGGGTTTGTGAGCAGCCAAATTCAATTAGACACACACACACACACACACGCACGCACGCACACACGCACACACGCACGCACGCACACACGCACGCACACACACACACACACACGACTGCCCGTAGCAACTCCAGTAGCGCTCAGATCAGACTTAATGTGACACTAACTCATTCTGCAGAGAACAGGGTGCCCCCCAACTCACCCACCCCCTCGCATTTACCCATGCACGTACACACACACACACACACACACACACACACACACACACACACACACACACACACGCACACACACATGGACACATGCCGGCTGTGCTGCAGGGAGGCTGCCTCTAAGGCCAGGCTCACTTTGAGGTATCCATTATTGGAAGCTTATTTATTGTTTGTTTATGCGACTCTTTTGTTTGTGGTGTTTGCGGCTGCAGAGCTACTCAAGCCCTCCTTCCACCGCGCCTTTCAGAGACCTCTTGTACACTTCTGCTTGCCTGCCTTTCTTCCCCGCTCCCCCATGCTCCTTCTTTCTGTATGTGCGTGAGCTCCTGGGGGACAAATCAATGACTTCCTTTCTGCACAGGCCACTCTGAAGTGGTCGATCGCCCGGTGGCTCTGGAGGCTCGGCCGGGGCTGTGTGCTTTGCCGAGGTGGCAGAGCGCCACCGAGAGCGCCGGCAGATGCCGTTCCAGAGCAGTGCCCCACAGTGGGCTGGTCGATCAGGAACAGAGTTAAGTGCTCCCCCAGAGAGAAAGAGAGAGAGAGGATAGGGCTGAGGGAGGAAAGGGTGTGTGTGTGTGTGTGTGTGTGTGTGTGTGGGGTGGTGCAGGAGGTTGAAGTATGGGGGTGGGGGAGTTTATGATTGCACAATAACACACAGAGTTTTAATCTGGAGTGCAGAATGTGATGTTAACGCATAAACGTGTTGCATCATCCGTCACCTTGGCACCTGGTTGTCCTCCTTTTCTAAAGCAACTTGATTGTTGCATCTTCTGCTTTGTTCCTGATGTGTCTGTGGAGGAAAGCTCCAGCTCTGAACCCTGATTAGAGGACCAGGTGTGTGGCAGGTGCAGCAGGTGCTTCTGGGTATCAGGTTCTAGTTTCAGGCAGAGATGCATGACAAGACACTCTGAGTAAGTAGACGCATCTACCTGATCGCCGCGGCACAGGAAACCTCACAAGCAAAGCTCCTTTATTATGAAATCTGTGTGATTCTGCCAAAGCAGCTCGTGTGACTTAACCGTGGTTTTGGATCAAAGAGAGAACTGGAGAGGGGAGGGTTGTGGTGGCTATTCTGGTCGCAGGTAATTTAGTGATTTTTAAACTCAGCTGTTACCTGTGAGCAAGACGAGGGCGGCCAGGCAGGCGAAGGCAGTGGCGTCCAAGTTGAGGCTCTGGAGGTGAGTGGAGAAATCACGAATGGAATCCAGCCACTCTCCGAAGCCACGAAGGCACTGGAACCGGTGCAGCACCAAGCCGTTGCAGAACACGAGCTTATCCTCGGACAGGATGGACCTAAAACACGGAGAGAGAGACTCGTTAGCTCTTTTCCTGATGTAAATACAGCTTGAGATGCTTTGGCGGGGAAACGGTGACAATAAAAAGAAAAGGAAAACCTGAAACTATGAGCACACATCAAACACAACATGGAGCTGATTAAGCTGGTGTTTTTCAAATTACAGCATTTAAAAACATTCCTGTTTCCTTGTGGCGGGGCGGGATGAAGGGTTAGGGCAGAGCTGTGTGTGTGTGTGTGTGTGTGTGTGTATTTTGCAGATAGGTAAACTGTTGCAGCTTTAATGCTCCCTGGCTGTGGAAACACAAAGCTTTTAATGAGGAAATGAAAACGCGTCTCAGATGTATTTACCCATCAATTACTCGTGACACGCAACATCCTACTTTTAATTTTTGTTGCTTTCAAGCAGAGAAGGAATGAGTGATGCAGAGACGTGAGTGATAAAAGGAAGGTAACGGGATTTAGCGGGAGGACGAAGGCCAAAAAGGGAGAAAACAGAAACAGATAATTGAGCGAACATAAACTGAAGGAGGGGAACGACCTGGAAGCCACTAATTACAAACTGTGCAAACATTGGTTTAGTGGTTAGAAGATGCAAAAGCATTTGTTTCTAATTATTTGCTTTCACCCTGCAAACGTTCAGATCGACGCTTCCATCAGTGGGAAACACTTCATCCACCCAAACGGTTTTAGAATGATGCTTTTTGTTTCACTTTGCACATTTTAAGATGCTAAATAATTAAACTAACATGTATAAATAACACGCAAAATAACCTAAAGTTGCATTTTGATCCATTTTAACTTGAAAGGCAGATATTAGGAGATAAAAATCAGTCAGCTTGTTTTTCACTACAGAAGGGGAAGCATCTGAAAAGGACGCAGTCACAAATCTGATTTGGTAAAGATTTTTTCAAAAACTGCATTTTGCCCAAACCCTCAACAGGTCATTGCATTTAATGACAAACAAACTTGCAGTTTTTTGTTATTTAATGATCCGCTGCAGGATTTTATTTTGTTGCAAATATTGACAAAATGTTGCGTGACCTGAATGCATATTTGTAATTTTATGTGGTTTTTGTGCAGAAACAATAGGTTTAGATGAAATGCATGATGCACAATTCAAACAGATTTTATTTGCAATTGATTATAAATATGTGAGTGAATCTGAATTTAAACTGGAGATAAAATCTGCACTGTCACGATTAGATTAGATTAACCCTATTTGGCTGCATGGTGGTGCAGCTCATACCACCACTGCCTTGCAGCAAGAAGGTTGCAGGTTCAAAACCCGGTTGCAGCTTTCCTGCATGAAGTTTGCATGTTCTCCCATGCACGCATGGGTACTCTGCTTTTCTCTCACAGGCAACAAACATGCTTGTGAGGTTAATTTGCTACTCTTGTAAGTCACTTTGAATAAAACCATCTGCTAGATAAACAAACCTAAGTGTTCTCGGCCCGTGTGTGATAGCAGAACATGATGAAAGCTGCTCGGACCGGCTGGCAGAGAAGCATGCGAGCAGATGCACACATGCATGCACGCTAGCACAGCTGGGTGTCTGCCACACATTCCACTCACCCCTGACTACGCTGTCGCCACGGTAATCAGGCTATAACCACAGAAACTGTTGGGTGACCCGGCTGCTTACAGTAATGTCGCCCCAGAAGAGCAAAGCAAATTTGCTCTACACACCCTAGACACACACAGATTCCCCCGACATGCAGACACACGCTTATAAAACGCTCTGCAGGGCATCTCGGTTCAACGCCGGGTCAATAAGAGGCGAGAGCGAGGACGCAGAACGTAAGACAGAGCTGCGTTTGTGCCTCGTTTCCTCTCTTTTCGTGGGAGTTCTGCTGATGGGAACAGGAGTTGTGTGTGTGTGTGTTTGATGCAGGCCCCTATGAGTCCACCCTTCAGTGTGAGTCAGAGTCCCCCCTCCTGCTGGGACTGTGATGCCACCACCAATCCTCTACCCACCGTGCACCTGGACTTCCACTGGGAGGAGGAGAAAAAGTTCCTCACCGTCAGCAAGTGTGAGTAAGAGCGCTTGTGTGTCTCACTGTGTTGGTCTTCTGCCCTAGACGACAGCTCAGACAAAGGGATGAGCTTGTAGCGCGACACCCCCCCCCCCGACTATAAATTTAACCAGCCACATGCCGAACAAGAGCGGACCGGTAACCAGGGGTAATCCTGAGGCAGAGACCAGCCGGGGCAGCCATAACGGCACCGCAGGTATCCATGAGTGAGACGCCCAGGTCCTCATACACACACACACACACACACACACACACACACACACACACACACACAGATCAGCTGAACTGAAGGCGTATTTCCTTCCATAACAACCCCTCTCAGTCACTCAGCTGACTGACTTTCAGATAGGATTGATCCTGTCCGTTCACAGAGTCTGCACAGTTTGAGTCTGCAGAACACACACAAAGCCCTCTGTGCGTCAGCTATCAGACGAGCGGAGCGGAACTCTGTGGGTGTAGCTGCTGTCGTAGCTAAAGACTCCATTCATAATTCGGTTCATATGGCGATTACTCAGCTGCACTCCTCCCACTCTGGAGATCCACCGACAGCAGTCGGCACACTTACACGCTGCGATGTAACGCTCAAGGGTACAGGAATGCCTGTTGAGATGTCAACGGAGAGGCTGATGTGTGAGTTTAAAAAGATTAACCTGTGAGCCAGTCGCAGGACAAACAGCTCCAGGAAGGCAGAATCTATCAGCAGGTTCTGATCGTCACGCTGAAGCTCGGAGAAGCCCGGCAGCCTGTCGGCCCAGCAGCGCGTGGTCTCCATCGAGATGGTGAGAAGCCTGTAGAAGAGCTGGATGTGCTCTGCGTCTGAGGAGGAGGACGGAGGGTCGGCGGCGCTGAACTGTGTCACCAAAAAGAGAAAGAGGAGACAAATTAAAAAAGAAAAATCACATTTTTGAATAAGCACACAGAATGAGGAGCTGAAGGGGTACCTGGCTGTAGTCAAGCTCACGGGGTGTGCAGTGGGAATAAGCCCTAAGCAGAGCGGAGAGCAGACTGAGCGGTGGAGAGGGCGGTGACGCATCTGTCTGCAGGGGGCTCTTTGGTTTGGAGGGCAGGCGGCCTCGGCGCCCCTTTAGGCTGTCCGTACGGACCACTGGGAAGCAGAGACAACAGTCAGCTGTGGTGATACGAACATTCAGGATGCCACATCTCAGGATCCAACACACAGGAAGCTTCGAGCCAGCAGGTGGCAGTGGAGCTGCTCTGTGTGGGTTTGTATGCATATATGTGCTGTGTGCATGTGGGTGGGGGTATTACAGGACGTGTGAGACAGGTGAGAAACCTCAGAGAAATGAGGGCAGTGTGAATGTCAGGCTGACTCTTCATGAGCTGCTGTTTAGTGGTTCCAACGGTTAACGCTCACAGCTTTAAACTTTAATAACGTTCCTCCCGTTTCTGCATGGATCTCTGGTGGAATCAAATCTAACGTGGATGACGATGACGCGTCTCCAGCTGTGATGTTCTTACCTTCCTTCACCATGCCGACACTCAGGCACTTCTGGAAGCGGCAGTACTGGCAGCGGTTGCGTCTCCTCTTGTCCACGGGACAGTTCTTACTGGCCAGGCACACATACTTGGCGTTTTTCTGCACAGTGCGCTGCACGGAGAAACAAGACACCCATAATCAGCCTCCAAACACAATCAACACCCAATATTTGATTTGTCTAATTCAATTTTTCTGCCCTATCAAAGGACGGAGGCACGAAGCTCGCAGGTCAGATTTTAATTACGCGCTGAAAGGCGACGGTGACATCAGCGTAATTAGATCAAATTAATTTCCCAACAAGCCTCGCCTGCAGGAGGGACGATTTTATTAGGGCCAGAGCTGACAATGGGGATGGAAGGCACGCTGTGCCGATCCGGGTCTCGTGAGACGAAGGTGGGAGGGATGGAGGAGGACGAGGGGGAGGACGGGGGACAGCTACCTCACGAGCTGCGTGATCAGACAACCCATGAAGCTTGTGGCACCTTGTGGGGGCCAGTGGGCCCCGAGGGGGCTGTTTTCTGCCCGTACGATTATTACTGACCTTATTAAATTAAAATCAGGAAAGGGGCCACGTGGGGGCCACCGCACAGATAAAAGGCAATCTGAGCTGTTAATCCCACATGATTTCATCAGAGCGTTGTGTTTAAGAATGAAGAAGCAGCTGTTGTTGGCCTTCCTTTCATTTAGTGACAACGTTTAACTCTGCTATTTGAAGCACTCGGTTATTTGTTGGTGCAAAGAAACCGCGCAGTCATGGGTTTTTGTGTAGCTGTCAGTGAAGCTCTCTGGGCCATCTTTACGGTAGACTCTGACAGGATGATTAAAGCTCATTAAGTCTCTTTGAAGAGTTTTTTTTCCTGAGGTGCAAATATGTAACAACAAGCCGTTATAATAACAACAAAGAAAAATACATGCAGGTGCAACACCGGTCAGGGTTATGATCAGGAGGGTTAGGGTCAATCTTCAATAAAAATGTCTGCACACAGTTCTGTTCTGGTTAGGGGTGGGTCATATGGCAAAGATATCAGCACATTTTTCACGCTGCAATCAGGATTTTGATTTTATCAAGATAATTTACAAAAATATCTTTTAAAAAGTTTTCACGTTTTTTTCAATAAACTAGCAGCGGTCTCTAGTATAAACGAAGGCCTTGTGAGTCAGTCTCTGTGGGAAAAAAGCTCTGGCGCTCCTGTTTCAGGTACCAGAAGTGAGAGGAGAGCTTCAGACGGCAGGATCTGGAGTCTTACTTCCTGATATGTGCATATCTCTCCTCTGATTGGCTAACAGCAACACGACTCTACCACTGACTCTGTTTGCCCTGCAACGTTGATGTTTTATCTCCACAAATAACACAAGCATGGAGGAGTTCTGCTGTGTGGTGGAGTTGCTAATGCTAACGGTTAGCTTCTACTAGCCCAGACATTCTCTGCTGTTTCCTGGACGCTAAACCAACAACAGCCTTCCCCGTGAGTCAAGATGGGTGAGTCCATGAATGTTAATTTTGCAATGTGACGTGGAATTGACAGGCTTTTCTAATCCGAGCGTTTCCCCGTCTATTACAGCAGCTAATGCAGGAAATAGGGGTAGAAGACTATTTTCACACTCAGCCTGCATGTTAAACTCAGATCATATTTCAAAAATGAAAAGTAAAAAATGGTTTCTTAGTGAGCTTGGTCTTTAAAATAGTTGTGCAAGTGACCAAACAATAAAAGCACATGATTTTAATATGTAAAACAGTGCTAAAAAAATAAATAACAGTGTAAAAAACAAAGCAACAACAAACCATGAAGTTCATAACGTCAAAGACATTAGCTTCTTTATGCTAACAGGTGCTGGTGATGCTAGAGAATGACCAGCGCCGTACCGCGGCGTAACTCAACAGTAAAGTCATGCTAACAGGACAAAGCTAGAGATAATCATCCAACATCTTTAATTTGACTTTTATCAACACACAGCATCACCAGACAGGAAGTGATCAGGCTTAGGGCGTGTCACGTCTAAAAGGCTCTGGGCAGAAACACGTCCCCCATCTTGAATGTGAGGAGGACACGTTCTGCTCTGGCTAGCATGTTTTAGCTAACATGTTTTAGCTAGCATGTTTTAGCTAACATGTTTTAGCTAGCATGTTTTAGCTAACATGTTTTAGCTAACATGTCTAAGCTAATATTATCGTGTGGCTTTAACTTTTCTTAATTTAAACTTTAAAAAGTCATTGGCAACACTTTACTATAAGGGTCCCTTTATTAACGTTATACTATTGTTAACTATTAAGTGTCCTTAAGGTTAGGCCAAAGGACTGGGGGGGGGGGGGGGGGGGGGGGTTTCTGCTTAGTAATGCTTTACATGATATAGTTAATACTTTATTTAATAGTTTATTAATGCTTAATAATGCACTCAGTAATGTTAATAAAGGGGCCCTTGTTGTGAAGTGTTACCAGATTATTTCTAAAGACAACTGTAAGAGGATGATATAACGATCAATGGATCAAAACTAAAAGTTGTCAATGATCTTTGTTAAATTTCTAATTTGGAAAAACTCGACTAAATAAATACCAAATTACTCATAAATGTTCCAGTTACGGCCACCAAACCCATCCACCACTCAATCATTTTTTTCAACAGTTCTTGTGGTTTTTGACTAACCTCTATGTACCTGAGGCTTACGTGATTCCTCTCATCAGGTTTACTATGGTATGACTTTAATGAACCATTGCTGGTTACCATGGTAACTCACTGAGTCACTGACAGCAGCTTTAACATTTTTGTTAAAGTTTAAACATCAAAACATAGACGTTTCGCTTTTTACAAGGTTTAAAGTGACTGTGTGTATTTTCCCTGGCGATAGGGGGCTGTATAGCTAAATCATTGCAAGCAAGCAGTATTTTTGTGTTCAAGTAAGGCCTTAGCAATGGATGGCCATTATGGTCAAAAATCCCTGGGAGTGCAACCTCCTGCAAAACGACAAGCACATAAGACTCCTTTTCATTACTGGCAGCAAGTGAAGAGGTAAATGTGTAAAACAACAACGTTTATGAATGACGAAAGTTTTGTAACCGTTTGTTACAAACCATTTTAATGCGTTTTGTCCTCACGAGCTCCCGTAGAAGGAAACATGGCATCTAATATGGAGTCACTCAGCAACAGACCTTTATATGTCGATGACTTAGCCCTGCTCCCATGTGTTTAAGACCCGATTTTAATGGTTATATGTTATGAAGCTGCCAATATTTTTCATCAACTGGGCATCTAATTCATTTTCAACATTTCGATGGATATTTCCAGAGAAACTACACATTGTCACTTTAAGTAGAAATTTTGAGCAGAATCTTCTTTAGAATTTCCTCTGGGTGTAAAACTCAGCAATTCCAACTCCTGTTATCCACTCGGGAAGCACCGGAACTAACTGTAGGTTAAACAACCGGAACACACGGAAGGTGTCACGGCCTTCCCTTCTTCTTTTCTCTCTCTCTCTCTCTCTTTTAAACGCTTCTAAAACACATCAAAACAAATAAATCCAATTAGGAACCTCTCGCGCCACACATGCCCGTGCCCCCCGGGAGACCAATAACACACCAATTATTCCATATGCTCTGGCGCGAGCACGGAACTGACGCGTAATGGGCGCCAGTGCCGGATGAGTCGTTGCTATGGCAGCACAGATCGCTGTGAATGTCTTCCCTCTCATCTCTTCAATGGCCAGTGACCCGTGCGCACGAGGATGAGTTAGTTATGGCCATTAATGTGGCTTATAGGGAGAATAGCATCCGTTTAATGGAGAACAGGGAGGCTGGTTGACGCACAGCTTCAGCATGTCAACATGAATTTCCGTCCTTACGGCCGGGGTCTGCTGCAAACTCAGCACAAAGTTTAAATATATCAGCTCCTGAAGGTTTTGGTGTTTAAACCAGGAAAACGTTTGTTTTTGGGAAGAGATCTGACATGAGGTGGAAGTGCAGTGCTTTTGGAGATAAAGGGACCCCATGCAGGGCTTGTTTTATAGGAAAGCTGCTTCCAAGAAAAGCCTGAGTTTTCATTCATCAGTTAAGGTTTCAGCAAATTAACTCCTCGTGAGCGGGTGAGTGCTCATCCGTCTCCTGCTTGTGTGTGTGTGTGTGTGTGTGTGTGTGTGTGTGACTTTACTTCCTGTGCAGAGCACAACTGGCATCCGAGCACACATAAGCATAACTGAAAAATGCTGCATGACTCACAGCTTTGATCATTCTCAAATGGCTAAAACTGTAACTTGAATTGGCGAAAATCTCAACTCAGCAAAAATAAGTGTTTCATGCAGAGAGTGGAGGTACGATCTCACAAACAAGAGCACTAACCAGGGCAGAGCACACATGCTGGGGTGTAGTGGGAGCATGTAGAGGCAAATCCTAGACGTGCAACATGTTCGGTTCGAGTTCAAATCTTTTTGTCCCCCTAAACCCAAATCCGCCCCCAAAATGGTTTAAAGAGCAGAAACGTTGCAGCTCAACATGCATTTCTCTTTATCTTAAAATATGCATGCCACCATGCAGCTTGTTTCTTCGGTCCTCTTCACCACTCACTGACACATCACTAGTGACTCACAGGCTTCACAAAGTAAAAAAAACTGCAAGCGGTGAGCTGAGCTGATTTTAGTTTTCTAAAATCACAGCAAAGGCAGCAGAGTTTGCATTTACAAACAGATAATTACGACGCTGCTTTGTGTCCAAAAAACAGAAGTAGACTTTAATTTTGAAAATTCAAATTGAAAACAGATTTACTCCATTAATGAAAACCAGTGAATGGTACGAATTATTCCACTAAATATAAAAATGATAATAAAAAACCAGCAGCCACAATGAATTCTCAGGGAAATGCACCTCAAATTGTATTAATAAAATAAAATAACTGACAGCAAGCCTGCGCCGTGGTTTAATTTGTAATAACTATTCAGTGATGATTAAATACAATCAGTCAGGTATTTTCAGGCACAATAAAACCATCAGGATAATGGAGGTAATGCGCCTGAAAGCTTCTGCTTTCTGTTGTCGCACAGTGAATTCATTAGAACAGATAAATCTGCACATACGCGTTTTTGTATAGGCGCGTGTGTGTTGCATGGTTGCATCTGCATGTGTGTGTAAAGGAAACGGCGAGACCTGACAGGCTTTGTGGCTGCAGCGCGCTGCAGCAGGCAGCACACAGCCTGCAGGCTGATGCCACCATGAAGCTGTTTTCATTAATTACCAAATAAAACAAATTGTGAAACTAATTGAAAAGAAGGATAATTCATTTCCACCTACCAGAGGCATTATTCAATTACCCCTGTGTTTGCCCCACTCTTCTCTCGCTGTCACTTAATTTTCGCTCTCTTGTCTCGGGCAGCCAACAGAAAGCCAAACGAGCACACTGGGAATTTTTCTAAAGCACAGAAATGACTTCACCTGCATCAGGGTCAGGTAATGTGCTGAAACACTAATTTTCAAATGTCGAAAAAGACTCGTCTTCACGGTTTTCAAGAGGAAACTATAAGAAATAAACCTGACTAATGTGTGTAGCACGTGTGTGGCAGCATGAGGCGGTAAGTTAAAGACTATAACTGAATCATACACAGAACCAGATTTCTGACTGACTCATACTGGCCATGGTATTGTGTCGGTGAATTGTGGTCAATTTCGTGGCAGCTGATTCATTACTTGCAAGCTAAGGGAACTTAGACTTCAAGGAGGCGCCCTTTTCCACTGCACTTTATTACTGAGCAGCTCGGCGTGAGCGTGGCTCTCTGACACAGAATATGAGTTCTCAATCGCCCTGAATGCTCACTCACACACACACACACACACACACGCACAAGGACAATTCAAACTTACAGGGAGAGAGGACCCCCTGTGGGTGTGTTTAGCTTTCGAAATGACACCAAAGATGATGTAAAGCGTAGAGTGGGAGCGAGGCAAATGCACGAAATAGTTTAAAATGTTTTCATTTTGAAGCAACTAAACTAGTTTATAAAAACTGGTTCACATCTTATGGATTGTGCAGAAAAGATGTGAAACACTATCATCTCACCTGCTGCAGAAGGCTCAGAGAGTTTAGTTCTGACCGGACTGACGCGCTAACAGCTAAACCCACCGTAGCGGATTTCTGTCACTTTCACACAACTCCATTCTTAAAGATTTCACAGCAGCTCATGCAAACACACGTTTTAACCTTTTCCTCTGCCACCAGTTTCATGTTCGGGTTTCATGTTTGTTATGTAAGTGTTCTGCAGGAAGTGCCCTGGGGCACACCAGAACTAGCTTCTGTTATTATAACCACAGAATTTTAATGCTAATAACTAACGCCATAGCTCATAAAACCGTGTTTATATGCACATTTATGATTTTCTTTTTAAAGAATTTGTTTTTTAAGTGGGCTGGGACCCACACAGGTCTCACTTTAACTAGCCGTTAGCTTATCAATCTCATTGGGACAAATATCTTTTCTCCGACCCACATAGGAAAATGTGGTCTGGCCCAGTTCTGGCCCACACATGGCACTTACACCCGGCCGCCATTGTGGGCCGCCTCTGGAAAACCAGATCTGGGCTGTCATTCTTTGTGGTATGTGGGTCAAAGACCAAATTTGCTATGTGGGAAACTGTAATATAGAACTTTTCACTTTCAAAAATGTGAAGTATAACTTTAAAGTCTGATTAGAATCAGTAAAGTGGACTAATGGTAAAAGAAGCTGTTAGATTAAAGGCTTTTACCTTGAAGAATCCCTTGCAGCCCTCGCAGGTGCGTACGCCGTAGTGCTGGCAGGCCGCGTTGTCTCCACACACCGCGCAGGTCCCTTCTCCTTGGGGGCCACGAGGGGGCGGCGAGGGCAGGCTGTCCCCCAGCAGAGGGCCACAAGGCCCAAGAGCCAGAGAGCGGAAGGCGAGGCTGCTGCCCCCAGCCCCGCGGTGCAGCTGGTACATGGACTGCTCCAGAGGAGGACCGTGTGGATGGGACACTGACGATGATGAGGAGGAGGAAGAAGAAGAGGTTCGAACCAGCCCCCCTCCCAGGCTCTCGTAGCCACCAACGCTGCCCCCGCTGTGAGGTGGAGAGTGCTGGTAAAAGTGTGGAAAACGAGGGGACTTGAGGGGGCCCGTCTCCAGGCTGGAGCCCAGGGAGTGAGGGTGTGACGGGGGGGCCAAATGCTCATCCCACAAGAAGGAGGTGCTGTGCTGGGGCGGCAGGGACGGGGTGTTGGGCGGGGATGAGGGGGACTGTTTAAAGTACATGGTGGAGGAGGACATGGCCTCCAGTGGAGGGGTGGTCGGGTAGCTCTCCTCTTCCTTCTTGATGGTGGGCCTGTGGGGGGGCATCTGGTAGAGGCAGGAGGACTTGGGCTCGTAGCTCCCCTCCACAAACACGTTGAAGCTGGGGAGAGAGGTGGTGGCGGCAGCAGAGATCTCGCCCCCACCCAGGTCCAGCTTGGTGTAGTCAGGGGTCATGAGGTCAGAGCTGTAGCTGTCGCCCTGGTAACCAAACGACTGTCCGGAGTAAGCTGAGCCTGGAGGGGCGGGCCCATACTGAGCCTGCACACAGGGCATGTCTGCTGGGAAACAGAGATCAGACGGGTCAGAGCTGCAGCACAGCAGGACTTTTACTCAAGATGCATTTTTGTTACGTTAGTAGAGATGATTTAATAACCAACAATTCAACTCCTGTTAAACAAGAGGAGGACAAGACGTAAGGGAGAAAACCACCATAAAGGCAGAGGCACATGCACACAGCTACACACACACACACCAGGTCATTTCTGCACAGCTCGATTGGAACAGGCAGTTTTTATCACTCCACGTGTTGGAAATGACTCTAAAATCTGATCACAGCTTAATCAAAATGCACCTGAAAGCTTTGGGTGGAATCTTTCAAACAGGTGGTGTTAGTCAGGAGAGCCAAGCTGCAGGTTTAGCAGAGCTGATCCAGTTTGTGAAGGAGGTGGGAGCAGAGATAATAATAATAATAATAATAATAATAATAATAATAATAATAATAATAATAATAACCCATGGTGGTGTTGGACGGACACACACACACACACACACACACACACACACACACACACACACACACACACACACACCGAGAGATAAACCAGACAGAAATGTCTCCTAACTGACGCAGACGCCAGTCCGCTTGTCTCGGGCTGATTTAATTCTGCAGCAGGAGGACAGGACACCACCTCACCAGCCTCCTCTCTTTTACGCATCACCTGCACAAACTTGCTGAGCGGTTTGCGTGCGGGATAAAACGCGTCACGCGCTTAGATTGTCGTTTTTCAGCGGTTTTCCCGCGTCTCTCCTGAGCTGGGAACTGTCAACACCTCGCTGCGTCCAGACAGGCAGCGCGGGTGGACGCTCCCTGCGAGTCCCTGCGCGTCCGGTCAAACACGGAACGGTCCCATCCCGGATCTCTGTCTCAATCTAATTTCAAACAAAAATCAGCGTCCTGATCAAATCCTTATTTCTCTTCACAAAAGCGCCTCTAACTTCAGCAAACGGGATTAAAACAGCAGAAAGCCTGAAAGACGCGTTAAGGTGCGCTCATGGCGCAGCAGGACAAAAGTCACGCAATTATCTGGCCGCTCTGACACAATTAAATTAGAATGACACGGTGCATTTTGACCACTAAATAAATAAAAAATAAAAATGTAATGTTTTATTTTTTTATTTTGAGTTTGAATTTTGTTTGATGTTAATAAAAAACAAAGCAGATAAAAAAAGAAAACTCTAATATTGTTTACATTTCACACACGAATCTCACTGGATATGAGCCATGCTTTAAAAACGTTGAGTCAACTTATGACGTCATGATTTTTATTCTCCTTCTAGAAGTGACCAGCTCTCAACCCACGTGATCATCATCATCATCATCAGACATCATGAGAGCTTTCTATTTGTAATCAGCTGGTTGTGCATCAGAGAGGAGAAAGAGCAGTGTGTGTGTGTGTGTGTGTGTGTGTGTGTGTGTGTGTGTGTGTGTGTGTTCCAGACTCTCAGCACCTGTCATGTACAAACACACTCACAGCTGCTCATTAAGCTGTCAGGAGGGTATAAGTTAAACTTTGCCCGAGGAGAGATCAAGAAAAAGTGTGAAGATGAAACATTTTTATTTTGGTCTGTGTGAGTCAGATTAGAGGCTTTTGAAGAGCTGGATTAGGATTATTTTTTTGTTCATGCATGCATGCACACATGCAATTTCCTCATCGTATTCAATGTGTCAACATGGACCTGTATGCTACCAACATCCTTAAAAAAATAAAAAAAAGAAAAAACCTGTAAAACCACTTCTGAGACGTTCATGAGTGGCCAGCCTTCAGTCAGCAACACACCCATGTTCACAAGCTCACGTCCTCTTTCACACAGCTCTGGTGTAACCCCCAACACCACCAAGGATAGCTTCATTACTGTACATGCAGGTGTGTGTGTGTGTGTGTGTGTGTGTGTGTGTGTGTAGGCAGGACAGACAACCCAAGCAGAGCACAGTGAGGTGAAGGGAAACAGTCTCTAACCTCGAGGTGTGCATTTCAACTGGACAAACTGCAGCTGTTCCAATAACTGAGCGCGCGTGTTCATTGTCAGAATGCCATAGATCTACCAAACGAAAACATGAAGTTTCAGACATAAATTAAAGGAAGAAAATAAACCAACAAAATATGAGAAGTCTGTTAGGACTGAGCAGCCTCCCACACAAAAATCATACATATGCTCACACAAACAAAAAGAGGGATACGGTTACAACACCCGTGAAAAAACACATGTGAGCCTGTCTATATGATGCAAAAGAAGGAATTAAAGGAGCATTTAGTGAACTTTTATTCTGAAAGAGTGAGAAAACTTTCACTCAGCAGGTGGAGAAAAATCTGTCTAATATTAAATCAGTTCATCACACACACACACACACACACACACACACACACACACACACACACACACACACACACACACACACACACACACACACACTTATGTATTGTAAAGAGGGGTGAAGAACGCTAAATCCAACCCCACCTCTCATAAATAAACTTTTCTGAGCTGATTCAGTTTTTTCCTATAATCAGTTTTGCCCTCTCCAAGCATCAAAAACGCCAAAATCAGAGAGAGAGAGAGAGAGAGAGCCCAGCAGCCAAAGCGTCACCAAAGACAGAGTCAACACAGAAACAAAGGAGGAGAAAGAAAGAGAGAGAGAGAGATTAAAGAAAGTGTGCGCTTGTGTACCTGATAAGAGAGCTTCGCGCTGAATGGTGCTGGGTGTCCGGGGTTTAGGGGTGGCGTGGCTGCGGCCGGGACAGGGCTCCTGGAGCAGGGAGGACTCGGCGTGCACAGCAGAGGAAGGGTCAGATCGTCGGTGCTCCGAGCTCGGCTGGGCGCGCTCTTCCGAACCTGTGCCTGGGGTACAGATGTGCGAGGTTAGAGCCAGGGATGCAGGCTGGAGGAAAAGGTGGGTACCAGCATCTCTCCGAGCTCTGATCAAAACTGCAACCTAAGTAAAAGCAGTGGGTTTAAGTTATTCCCAAAGAGTTCTGGCTCTATTTGGCAAATTCTGGAACATTTTCCAAATAAAATGATTGTCAAAATTTAAACACAATCGGGAAACAACTAATGTGGGTTTTGATTCCCTAATCTGAGGGAAAATTATTTCAGAAAAGTGCAGAGATGCAGCGAGAGATGAAAGGGCGCGCCAGACCACATGCCTGTCACGGTAAATTACAACACCCATTTGGGCAAATCTGCAAAAAAAAAAAGGTCTAAAAGTTTCAAATTTCCATCAAATTCAGAGAAATTAACTGTAACAAAAATGCGACAGAGAGAAAATATTAAGAACCACAACTAAGAACTTTGGGCTCATTTCACAACTGACACTTAGTGGGCGGCAGGTTTCATTCTAACAAAACGCGCTCCGTTATTATCAGAATATTTTGGGTTAAACGCGCCGGAATATTAAAGAAAAACAAACTTCTGAAAATTAAAGAAAACAAATAAAAATCCTACACACCTACAAAAGTGAGTAATTTTATAAAAGCAGACTGTGCCAGCGCGTCCGGGCCATCCCTGTTCCTGCCGCTGATCGCCACTGCATCGGCCGGCGCAAGGTTCATCCAGGGCTGGAGACAAATCTGGGGGCGAGTCGGACCTGAAACTTTAACCAGCGGCTCCGGTGCTCCGTGCGCCTCCAGCACCGAGTGAACTGGAGAAGGACGCACGGAGACTGGTGAATTTCAAGGCCCAGAGCGCCCCCTTTCTGTCACACACACGCGCACACCCTCTAAGAACCTGTGCATACTCCGCTCCCTCTCTTTACTCTACACACACACACACACACACACACACACACACACACACACACACACACACACACACACACACACACACACACACACACACACACACACACACACACACACACACACACACACACACGAAAGGAAAACTAGTGATGTGTCAAGATCTGAGACAACTGCAGACGCACATCTCTGCTGACAGGTCTGATATCTGCATGACGCAAATAAAGTTAAGGTGCTTTTAAAATATTTAATAACAAATCATCTTAGATGTTTGAGCATCTGTGAGAAAAAACGCTGGATTTGACTTTTAAAGCTACAAATTTAGCTGATGCCTCAAAATGTCGAGGATTAAAGCAGAGTGGACTTGATTATTTAATTATAGCGGATTCAGAACAATTAGTCCCTTTTTTCAATTATGCATGGAGCCATGTGAACGCGCTTCAGAAAAGGGAGAGACAATTTCAAGAGACAGTTTGGTCAGGGAGGTTATTTGGCATAAAATCGTTAAGTGGATTCGTGCGTAAAGGCGATCTTATCCTTGAGAAGGAAGAACCAGCACTTCTTTTTCATCAAAAACGGAGACTTTCTGTCTGTTACACCAAACATGAACAAACTAGTCTCCTCCCGTTTTTTCCTCTCTGACTGAGACACCGGAGGGGCTCTGGCTCCGCGCGCACCGGTAACCAAGAGAACGACAAAGGAGCTCCAAAGCACGCGCCCCTGAGCGCCGGTATAGGCCCCGGTAGCCCCTCGCAGCAATAACCTTAGACAGCGCGGGGCTTCCAGCAAACAGAGGCAGAGAAAAGAGGGAGCACAGAAATATATGAGTACTGTAAATCAGCCCTGAGAGGGAGGCTGTCACAAGAGTCTGTCTGCGTGCGTAAAGTTCAGAGCGAAGGGGGGAGGATCAATTCAGCAACTTACTTCAGCACTTCGACTTGACACTGCTTGCCTCCTCTCAGAAATGACCCAAAGCGCATATTATAGTGCCATCACGTGTCTTCAGGGCACATTTCACAGTGGCCAACAGACATTTGAGTGTTTTTGGTGAAAGGAGAGGCAGAGTTCTGATTATCTCTCAAATCTCTCAATTAATAGAAATTCCCACAATTTAATTATCTATAATTCACAAATTTAAACTCTTTCATATCACCGTCTTGAATTAATATAATCATCAAATCCAAACGGTTAAACCTTCCCATGGGGAAACCTGGAATCCAAAAGCAGGGACTCCTGTCTCTGAAAGCTGGACTACACTCAGACCCATTTGTGCGTCTGCCTCCACTCCTCATTGTCTGACTGAGAGGCATCTCATTTCCATGACAACCGGAAAGGATATGATACCTTCCCAGCGCAAATTAAATTCGAGTTCAGATTTATTTATCACCAGCTGAACTGGAGCGGTTGGAGGTCTAATATCAACAGGTTGAGCGCAGATTGATGCGGAAAAATAAAGAAAGTTGGGAAAATGACAGGAGATCTTCTGACATGTGGCTGAGTTCTCCTGAAACAGCTGACAGGTTTTTGTTCTGGCGGTCCAAACGCAGCGTTTCATTCATTCAGAGCTGACTTACTTGTTTGCTGTAGCGGTTCCGTCTTTACATGTGGTTATAGCCTCGCATGGAATATCCCTGTGCCATCCAGAAGATTCAAAGAGTTGAAATAATAAAGAAGAAAATAGCTTTTAAAAGGCTCCGAGGCACAAAATCGTCGGAAAGGTTAATAAAAGAGAAAGTTTCGCGGTCTTCTCTTTCTTAGCTAAAGCAGAAAAAGTATAAAAAATAAAACCAGGAAGGATAAAATAAAAAAATCAAACTCCAGAGAGAGGAGCGCGTCTGCGTCCGTTCCTGTCTGTCAGTGAGGAGTTGTAACGCGGGTTTGTTTATGAGTGAGGGGAGAAAGTCAAATAGAGCATTTATGAGCGCTCCACCTCCACGCGGAGCGGTTGGTATGCGCTACGTCAATGTGACGCCATGGCAGAAGGTGACGTCACTCCAACCAGCTCCCTCTCTGGCGCTCTCCGTACAGTATAAGCTCCGAGCGGCGGTGCCAGAGGAAGGCGGAGCGGGGCGGAGAGACGGTCGGACAGAGGACGGAGAGGGAGAGGAGGTTGGTTTGATGTCTGCGAGACAGGAAGCTGAGGGGGATCCGCCAGGCGGGCGGGCATCCATGCATCTAACCAGAGATGTTTCATAATAAACTACATTTAATGTCATTTAAAATAAAAAATAAATCTCTGTGTGGTAAATAAAACCCGTGAATGTTGGAGGGAAGGTTTACATAATGGATATGAAAGTGGGCTCAGGAAGCCCCCCCACCACCCACAGTCAAACTCAAAAGCAGCAACCACAAACCATTCATCTGAAATCCAGTAGATGCTTCACACAAGTTTCACTTCATATCACGTCGCTGTTTCAATTTCCTTCAGCTTCTGTGATGCAGACACAGAAAAATGCTCGTGACCAAACAAGCAAGAATAGACAAATTTAAACTGATTTTTTCATTACAGAAAATGCAAAAGGCATTCCCCCTCACACCACTGCTAACTTTATCTATCATTCACAATTATTATGATGCTTTTTCTAGCAGAAGCTATTTAAATTCCCACTAATATCATTAAAGTTGGTCTTTTATTAGGTCCCAATCAGTTTTATGTGACCTGGAATGATCTAATAAGAGCTTCACCTTTTCCTTCAACACAAACCAACATCATTAAGCAGTCTAATCAGATTTCAGAGCACAAACTTATTGCACCTAAACGCGAGCCAAAAATGGGATTATTTTAGTCTGTCTGTAGAATTTGTGACGTTTAAGACGGATAATGACACAGTCCAACATGTGTTGTGATACAAGTATGCGACTTCTTAAACCTATAAATACCCTACTGTGTAAAAACAAAAAAATATTCCTAAACCATTTCATCTCAGAAAAATATGACATGAGAAACGAAGAAGAAATTATTTTTTATATAGCGCCTCTCAAGATAAAAATCACCATTTGCTTCACAAGAACACAAATAAAAAATGATTAAAAATATATAAATGATTTAAAAACCATCAGAAAAAAGGGGAAAATTGAAAAATGTAAACTGAAACATAAGAAGAAAGACAAAAATTAATAAGAAAAATGTAATTCAGGATCCTGAGAAAGGCAGAATTGGTAGATAGCAGGTAGTTACTCAGGACGAATCATGTTTATATTTTGTGAAAACACACAAGTGAACTGGATTTTGTAATTACAATTTAAAAGAGTTTTATTTTTTTACTTTTTTATTTACTTTTTTACATTTTTACTTGAAATAAAACAGAGTGAAATCATTTTTTTATCCAGCGTGCACGCCAACCACAAAATTAAAAAGCCCCACCGGAGTCTCCGTAGAGTGGTTCTCACCCGCCAATCACGAGGCGCGCTTTCTTTAGCCAACGTCCTAAATCTGACCAATGACGAGCCCGAGGGGCGGGGCGCTCCTTGACGCATGGAGGCTCGTGATTGACGCAAGCCCTGTTGCTAATTTTAGCAACTGCCTGGCCGAAGGAGGCTGAGCGAAATGCAAAGAGCTCATTCATTGTACCGGGGCGGGCCCGACTATTTCAGCGCTCCGGTTGTGATCCAGCCAAGCCAAATATAGTCGTAGACAGGTATTTTTAGCCTTAAAGCGTGTCCCAGTTTTCATTTGGCTAGGTGATACACCTGTAAACGAGCCACGGGGCTAGCTAAAAAAGTGTTTAGCTGTTATTCATCTGCTAGTTTTACAGAGAGGGGAGCTGCCAGGAGTCAGACTCCTTCTAACTCCGAGGGAAAGGGAGGAAAGGTCCGTAGAAAAGCCGCCAGGTCTTCAAACGGGCGCTCTGAGCAGGTTTGTGAATCCTGATGGTTTGCAGCTTCGCACATCATCACCTCCATCAGCACCACCACCACCGCCGCTGCTGCTGCTGCTGCTGCTCCTCCTGCTCCTCCAGGAGCCAGGCTGCTGCAGCAGAAGTTGTTGGTCTTTAGCGGCTCAGAAACAGCAGGGAGGGCGAACTTTACAACTCTGGGATTATTGGTGTTTAATAATAACTTCACTCTTAAACTATTAACATCCTCGTATTGATGGGTTTTATTTTACTTAATTAAGCAGCTAGCCTTCCACTTTTATTTGGCAATATTTGGATTTTTTTAACTTTAAGATTAAGTCTCAAATCCAACCAGCCTTTAAAGGCAACAATCATTCTTCACCAGAAAAAACACAAACTTTCTCATCTTGAGTCAAAGTTCTGAAGTCTGAGTCAGAGCCTTCTTTTCCACTGATGCTGCACTTCACTTCAGTAAATGTCCACATGATCCACCCACAGCCTAAAACAAGAGAATAATGCCTCTGACCCGTTAGTACTGCTCTGATTTAGTCCAGCAGAAATCTACTGACCAGTTCAAACCAGCTCCATCTCACGTTCCTACAACCACACGCTGATTGCAAACATTACTAATCAATTTGTTGTTTTAACTAATGAGTCAGAAATCCAAAGTCTAACTTTAACTGACTTTAAAAGCTTCATGAAGCAATGTATTAGTTTGATCAAAACACCAGAAGCTGTGGATACCAAAGCCACACATTTGCCTAAAACACTTCACCAAAACACCCACTGACCCAGATTCCTCCCCCTCCTCCTCACTGCTCCATGCACAGGTTGGAGTGAAACATGCAGGAAATCCAACATTCCTGTTCAGGTGCCAGATTTGTTTGTGACACGGTGAGAGAGGGAGAGCTGTGATGAATAAACACCAGTCATTCCTATTGTGCCACAATTAGCCACCGGGCGTGCAGATCACATGCCACCACACTCCTTCGCTTGTGATTTATTTTTAAATGGCCCTCCCTCGCGCCTGGTTTACATTTCCACTGTTTTTTTTAGTTTAGTTTCCAGGTTTGGATTTGTTGCTGAGTGGGTATTCCGCCCGTCATCATCCGTTTATCCTGAGATGGGAATCTGTGTGTGCATCATTATCATTAGAATCTTCAGTAAATTATAAGATGACCTAATTCCATTAGCATGGTTTCTAGAGCAGAATGTGTCCTATAGGCATGGATCAGAAGTTCGCCTGCGTGTCCTTTTGCCTCTTTCTGAGTTAGGAAGGGATGTTTGGGATCATCGACTCTTAGAAACTGATCATTTATTTAATAAATAATAATTAATTTGTACGTCTACAGAGTGCAAACCCTTTACCTGCCGGGATCCATGAGTAAGACTTGGAAACTTGCAAACAGATCATTTATTATGCAGATGTCCCTTTTAACGCTTCCTCCTCGTCACTGTTTGTTTTCCACCTGCTTTCCGTGGCTCTTCCTGGCTCGTCAGCATGTCAGCTGCCTCAGCTGTGACTTCACCATGCTGACGTGTAATCCAGATTAACCTGCTCTCTTATTCCGCCAGACGTGGAAGTGATTAGAGATTATGACCGGGTCCTTTTAATAGAATTTGATGCGCGGGGGTAATTGACTGCATCCACCAGGTGTCTTGTGTGTCAGGTGACTCACTCACACTCACATTTTCACACAAACAACCTCTTATTTAGTCATTTTCAGAGGAGACGGCATTGATTTGCATTAATTCCCTGAAAAACTCACAGCACACCAACTACTACAAGCAAGATTATCCACAAGCTTAACGGTGTCCAGATCCAAAGGTATTAAACCTAAAATCGACTGGAGGGAACTGGCTTGAGTCCTCTGATTATTCTCATTTCAACCGATTTGGACACAAAGATGTTGTAAAATTAAACAAAATGCTTTGTAACTTAGACGGGTCATAAAATCGTTGCTTCGTTGTCACATTTGTCTTTTATTCAGCGAATTAAAATCATCAGAGATGCAACTTTTTTTGTTTAGAAAATTTGAAAGGGACGTTTTGGGCATTGTGAAGTTTGTTTTTGTGCAAAAGCTACAAGTAATTATTTCTTCACCAGTTCCTGAGTGGCCTCTGTTTGGAGAAACAGAGATTATGTTCTACAGACTGATGAGCTAACGGCTAGTCCAAGTGCAGTCAAGACGAAAGTGGATAGCTCCAACTTAAATCAGCTTTCACAGTGTAACATTATTTTATAAACTTTTACACGGCTGTCAAATTTACATTTCTCGGCAGAAATATTAAGAAATTCTTTCCAAACTTGACCCTTGGATAAATTAGCAGTGCTACATTTTGCTAATCGTTGCTAGCCTAGAGTCTAGACCATTGTTTCTCAAATGGGGGTACGTGTACCCCTGGGGGTACGTGAAGGCACTCCAGGGGGTACGTGAGAAAATATACATGTTTAAAAATAGCATCCATGCAAAAATGAACACTTGACTCACTACATATTAGTGATGATAAATATTTCCAATACATTTAGTTATGGATTATTAACATTTAAAATGTTTGAATTTTGTACATGTTTATCAGTTCCAAAGTTTAATAAATTAGTCATTGATGGCACAGGGCTCTGTTTTAGGTCTTTCTTTTTTTTTACAACCAAAAATGTGTTGCGCTGGTTAGGGGGTACTTGGCTGAAAAAATATTTCACGCGGGTTACATCACTGAAAAAAGGTTGAGAACCACTGGTCTAGACCATCATTTACCGAAGCAAAATTGACGATCTAGCAACGCTCCAGTGGAACCTCGCAGGCCCGGCCAGTATTGTGGCTGGCCAATCACAGCGCGTTTATTTAGAAAAGCGATGAATTATTTAATGTTTTATGTAGTTCTTCCACAATGTAATGGCGGACTGTCCGTTGACTGACATCAGTCCAATCACAGCGCTGTATTGGTTTGGTGGGCCAATCACAGCACTCTGTTGGTGGGTGGGATGTTACTGAAAAAACAAAGATGGTGACGAATCGTTTGAAATGGCTTTGGCATTAACTTAGGACTTTTTAGGCTTGGGCTATTCTTTGAGTCAAGAGCAGATAGAGATCCTTAAGTTTATTTAGAAAAATGATGTGTTTGCATTGAAGGAATATGACGGACTGCCTCGTTGACTGACATCTGTAGCGGTGAGTACGTCACGTTGTTTGTTGTTCAATAGCATGCTGAGAGCGTCAATAGACCATTGCCAGACTATATATTCACAGCAAATTTAAAAGTGTTAATTTTGGGGTGTTTTAATCCAATTTAACACTAAGAATAGTTAATTTAACACTGATGTTAAGCGTTACTATATTAACTCCAACACCAGTGTTAAATTGTCAACTCCAGAAGAGTTGGTTTTTGACACTAAGTCAGAGATAAAGCACCAACTCTCCAAAAAGAGTTAAATGAACTCTTACTGGTGTGGACCCATATAGACACTTTAAAAGTGTTGAAATCAACTCTGACGGTGTTAATGTGAGCATGCTGAACTTGCTGTGTAGGATGGCTTGTCAGGCTAGATCGTTGCAATATTTGCATTAATAAATAATCGTGGAATGCGTAATGGTGGAATGTCTTGCCCAAGGACACAACAACTGACGGAGCCTGGGTTTGAACCGGCAACCCACCGATTACAGGGCAAACTCCTAACGTCTGAGCCATGCGTGCCTATCCTCCATAATGGTGGCCATGTCAGATTCCTCCCATTTCGCTCAAGTTGAAGTTGGTTTATCTTTTTTTATTTCACACTAAAATTATTGCACGAATCTAATCACTCCCATCATGGCTGCCTGATTATCGTCAGAGGAAGTTCGGTCTTTTGTTCAGTCACATTTAGACTAGATCGGACTGGTGCGTTACAGGTTCCTGTGGAGAGCCGATGGTGGACATATCGCACCGAGACATTTTGAATTCCGTTTTATCGCTGAGCGGGAGGAAAAAGTGATTGTGTCAGTTTGAATAAGCTCTCTATGTCTCCGGTCAAGGCACCAGCACTAAGCGCTCTGGTGACACTGGAGAAAGAGGAAGGACAGAAACAGTGGAAGGCTTTTATGTTTGTGTCACCAAATCTGCTCCAACTGTACATCAGAGTGCAAACGAGGGACGGGAGGAGGCGTGGGTGCTGGGGAGAGGACTGCTGGCGCAATGGCAGGCTGCTCAATGGTGGCATTCTTCCTTTTTCCTGTGAGGAGACACACACACACACACACACACACACACACACACACACGCTACACCAGGGGATTCCCCTTAGGAGTAATACAACCCATCGCTACCTTATCACACCAGTGCCCAAAAACAGGAGACGCGAGTGTAAAGGAGGAGGTGTATCGCTAAAAGACCTCGAGTAAAGCAGCTCAGTGATGTTTTTCTTTCTTTAGTTTGTGCATCCCATCATGTCTGCAGCATTTGAAGTTATGACATCTTAAGAAAAACTCACTTTTTTGTTTGTTTGCATTTTCTAATTCAAAAAGTGGAGCAAACAGTTAGTGGGGTGAGTTTAAATGCTGCCTTGACAGCAAAATAGTTTGTGTTCACATGTGCAGCACGAGGAAAAGTGGAGCGGCAGACGTGTTCTGACAGCGGTGGGATTTCAAAGGGTCCTTATGAGGCGTGACGAGATTATCCCGTCAAATCAGCTCTGAAATCTCTCCTCCAGCAGCCACACTGAGGCCTGGTTAAGCTCCACGTTAAAGGAGCCGTGCAGCCAGTCCAGCTCATCACACATGCATACACGCACATGCATGCACACACACGCACACACATGCATGCACACATGCACATACACATGCATGCACACACACGCACACACATGAATGCACACACACACGCACATACAGACACACACTCATGCACACACACACACATGCGTGCACTCACGCACATGCACGCACATAGAGACACACACACATGCACACGCATGCACGGACACGCACACAGATACACACACACGCGCATGCACGCACATACAGACACACACACATGCACACACACACGCACATGCACGCACATACAGACACACACATGCACACACACGCACATGCATGCATGCACGTAATGCAAGCAGCACTGGACCCAACGCACCACAACACATTCTACTGCTTTATCTTTGAAATCTTTTTAAAAAGTCAGTTATTTTACTGCTGCTGCCTTCAGCGTCACACAGAAGTTCCTTCATGAGAATATTCGATTTGATCTTGCTTTCACACAAAAACAGAACATCCTCAGATTTCAGTGGTAATTAGTACAAATTAAAAAATAAACGAGTGATAACTTTACGAAGCTCAAAATTTATCTTGATTTCCATGAATTCAAACTAATAAATCCTCCAGAAGACATGCAGTCTAATGTTTCTTTGTCAAACATATTTTGCAAGTTTTATTCTGCACAAAACTGGAGGATAAAAAAATTAAAGCAGCAAAACAAAAGTGAAAGTGGCTTTTGCCTTGATTTTAACCGGTGCTTTTGCCATTGTTCAAAAAAAACCACATGATGCAAATTTCAAAAGTTTTAAAATCCCTTTTTTTTCTAAAAAAAAAAAATCTAAATTTAACTCCTTTACTTTTCTTATATGCACGTTTGCAAATAGCTAATTAGATTGGCAAATGCATTAATTTCTGAAACCTGATGCATTTGGGTACTGAGTCACACGGACTGGTAAAGTAATAGTTTAGTATAGGGCTGGGACGATAATCAATAAGTCAATATATCGTACATAGATGGAAATGAACTCAATAATTTTTCCAGCCTCAATATATCGCCATGTGCCTGTGTGTACATGTTTTCCTTGTCTCTGGCCTCCAAAGACGCTGGATGACAAGAGCGTTCAAGTGCAGTTAGGTTGTTGACACTGGATAGGCCATTGTATTTATTGTCTTGGAGAGACAGGGTCATTTTAAAGGATGTACTTGCATTATTATGATATATTAACATTACATAAGTGGTTATTTTGGTCTCGATAATGTCGACAATAATATCGTCTATCGTCAATAATTTGTTGGACAATATATCGTCCAGCAAAATTTGTTATCGTCCCAGGCCTAGTTTAGTAGTTAATTACATATAGTAAAGTATAGTTTACACGGAGGTGGATTGTTCGTGGTCTGGTCTGCATTTTTGTCACTCAGAGCAATATTTTTAGTTTTATAAAATAATACGTTCCACAACACATTACGTATCCCAAGCACAACTCAAGTTGCACAAGTTGACCCATTTTGCAAAGTAAATGAAAATTTTTCGAGATTAAAGTTGTTTTAAGGTAGCAGTAATTTCTTTTGATCCTTTCAGCATCCGTAGTCAGTTCATTAATCCAGTCAAAAAATACCTTTTAATATACCAAAATATACCTTTTAACATACCAAAATATACCTTTTAAAATACCAAAATATCCTTTTAAAATACCAAAATATCCTTTTAAAATACCAAAATATCCTTTAAAATACCAAAATATACCTTTTAAAATACCAAAATATCCTTTAAAATACCAAAATATCCTTTAAAATACCAAAATATACCTTTTAAAATACCATAATATCCTTTTAAAATACCAAAATATCCTTTAATATACCAAAATATACCTTTTAAAATACCAAAATATACCTTTTTAAAATACTAAAATATACCTTTTAACATACCAAAATATCCTTTAACATACCAAAATATACCTTTTAATATACCAAAATATACCTTTTAATATACCAAAATATACCTTTTAACATACCAAAATATAACTTTAACATACCAAAATATACCTTTTAACATACCAAAATATAACTTTAACATACCAAAATATACCTTTTAACATACCAAAATATACCTTTTAACATACCAAAATATACCTTTTAACATATCAAAATATACCTTTTAACATACCAAAATATACCTTTTAACATACCAAAATATACCTTTTAACATACCAAAATATACCTTTTAACATACCAAAATATACCTTTTAACATACCAAAATATACCTTTTAATATACCAAAATATAACTTTAACATACCAAAATATAACTTTAACATACCAAAATATACCTTTTAAAATACTAAAATATACCTTTTAACATACCAAAATATCCTTTAACATACCAAAATATACCTTTTAATATACCAAAATATACCTTTTAACATACCAAAATATACCTTTTAACATACCAAAATATAACTTTAACATACCAAAATATACCTTTTAACATACCAAAATATAACTTTAACATACCAAAATATACCTTTTAACATACCAAAATATACCTTTTAACATACCAAAATATACCTTTTAACATACCAAAATATAACTTTAACATACCAAAATATAACTTTTAATATACCAAAATATCCTTTAAAATACCAAAATATACCTTTTAACATACCAAAATATACCTTTTAACATACCAAAATATACCTTTTAACATACCAAAATATACCTTCATCTCTCCAAATGAAGTGTGTTCAAAGGGCTTACTGAAACAGATGACTTCAGAAGATCTGAACAGTTGCTCGAACCTCTCAGATTGTTTGGATTTATTGTTTTTATGTAAAAAAAAAAAAGTCTTTGAAGAACGGTTTGACCTTTTCCAAGAAATCCCCTCTCCATATTTAAAAATAAGCTTTTGAAACCAAGTCTTCTATTTTTATCAGTTTAACTATTTGTTATGAAGCAGGTTTGTTATAAATTCTTCAGCACGTCTGCCAGACGCTCAGGTTTTTTGATCAAGTTTTCAGTTATGATTCAGAGTCTGGGCCCAGGCGAATCAGAGAGGAGAAGAAGAATCTACATCCTGTTGATCAGTACCTGCCGGCAGAAGCTCAGCGGCTGTCCCGTCCTGCTCTAGAAGCAACAGACCGTTGCTGTTGTTATCAACGTTCAAACGTAACTATCAGTGGTGATTTTTAGGACGTGTGGGTGTATATCATAAGATACCGTCTGGAAATATGTGAACAGTGGGCATATGAGTCACTTTGGTGTAGGAAGTTGTTTAAAAGCAGCTAAAAAAAATCAAACTATAGAAACAGGGACATAAATTGGTATGTAAATGTGTGTGTGTGTGTGTGTGTGTGTCACTATGTGTGTGATGTGGTTTCTGCCCCCTCTTTAGAGTCTGAAAATCTGAAGATCAGATAAGCACTCATGCAGAATTCCCTTCATGTCTGAATTACAGTTGGTGTCCACTTGAAAGGGCGCATTGAGAAGAGAAACGAGTGACTCGGGTTCAGAAACCCGTTAGCTTAGCGTTTGTAGATAATTAATAAAATAAAATTTGACTGGCGCTGAGTTCTGCAGCATGCAAATGTGCGTGTGGCTTTAGGCGTGTGTTTTGTGTGAGAAACAGCTGCCCTTTAGCCGTACGCATCCGAGTCTTGCTCTCTCAGGACCCTCGTCTCATCTGGCGGGATGTCTTTGCACACCTCCGTCAGTTTCACCACGCCCACTCCTTCAGCCCAGGTACGGGCTCCTCAGCCCGACGTGTAGCTCAGCCTCACTTTGAATAACAATCGTGACATTTTGGTCGCTGAGTCAGTGTCTTTGTCGCCCTTCAAATGCTCAACATTTGAACTGTGTATGTGTGTGTGTGTGTGAGTGTGTGAGAGAGAGAGAGAGAGTTTATACTCAGTTTTATTGCTGTCTTCGTGGTGCACACGGTTCAAAATATGTACTCATATCGCTCAGGCTTCTGCCGATCTGGGTCACACACTGACCACATGGTTTTGTACAAGGGCAAACACACACACACACACACTCACACACGCACGCACGCACGCACGCACGCACGCACGCACGCACACACACACACACACACACACACACACACACTCATCAGAGATAAACAAGTGGTTGCATTTCTGCATGAGTCACACTCGTGGGCAGGGGTGGAAAGTTTCCTTGTTTGGGCTAATCCCCCTGCTGACTCTTTTGATACTTTTGTAAAGTATCTCATGTGTTTCTGATCCCAGGTCAGCTCGATGCAGTCCATTACTTCGGCCTGTACCTGTAGATGATACCGGTGATGAGAATGTCACCCTTTCTGGATGCTAAGAGAGAAACACGAGCAGAAGGACGCAGATCAAGAGCGAAATGTTAAATTGAGTGAAGAAATGCATCACAAATGTTGTATCTTATTCATATAAAGATGTTTTAAATTATTATAGAAGTATTTACATCTGTGGTAATAATCCAGGCAGATGTTATAGTGAGCTGAGGCAATACATAGGACCACTGCAACTTTTTATACGCTTGGCATATAAGAAACACTTAAAGGAAAAATGCAAAACTCACCTTTTGCATCCTTTTGTGCTGCCATGTGGGTCTCTACTGCCTCTAGAAACTCTCCAAATGTCAGTGTTTGGTTTTAGGTGCCTAAAACAAACTGTTTCAAAAGGTTCCTGTTTGTGATGTCACAAACAGGAAGTTAGAAAGGAACCACCTCTCACCTGGAGGAGAAAAGTGCTCTACTCCGAGACCCTCCCAAATATCGGAGCTTCTCAGCTTATAGCAGCCTGAGTGGGGGATGGGTGGGCGTGGCCAGCTCCAGCTTGTTTTCTTAAAGTGACAGATCCCTGAAATGGCTCATTCTGGAAGGTCCTGAAACGGCTTTAAGAGAGAGAGGGATTTAGTGCAATGCCTCCTTTAAGTTTACATTCCTGCTAGATGCTAATAACTTTGACATATTTTCCTGTTCTTGTGTGAGCAGAAGCATGCATGACAGAACTGAGTAGAACATCAGTATGGGTGTGAGCATCAGCAAGGTTAAAATCCTAAATGCAAAGTGACTATCCTCACTGGCTGGTAGACATCACGTCCTTCTGATGTAATTTACAGACTGTGAGGTTGAGTAGACAGTATATAAATAATGAAGTCTAATTGTACTTTTTAATTACAGAACTGAAAATGATCTCATTAATCGACTGGTGATCTAAAGGTAAACTTGGGGGTAACCGTGGCGTCTGATCAATCATTCCAGAAGGTTGTAGCTTCACATAAATCTGTATTATCTGATTGTGTTTATTCACATGTGGTGTAAAATACTCTGTTCTAAAAATAATCTAAAGATGATTGTGAAAGCAATTGTTGAATTTTGAACAAACACATACTTTCCAGTAATGCTGCCCAGAGAAAAGCCCTTAAGCAGGTTCCAGCTCTAGTTTAGCTGCTCGGTTTGTGACAGATCACGTTGTTGTTGTTCGGAGTAAAAGTGTGGTCCGGTGTCGGAGTGGGTAATTTCGGAACATGAACAGGTTTTCCTGATGAACTGAAACATGTTTCTATAGAGAAACTTCGACTAATGTAAAAATGTTTCACACAATCACTTCATATAAGGCATTTCTCATGTTTTTCTCTTTGATAAAAACAAGTTTTTACATTTGTTTGCTTTAAAGCAGCACATATATGGATATAATTCGTTCTGTGACTATACATTAAAATGACAGTAATCACACTTTCATAGTGCACTCTGATCCACTTGTAACGCCTCTGACTAAACTGATGTTTAAAACTAGCCGAGTGCTTTGACATGAGCTGCTGTTAGCCAGAACTGCAACGGTTCTGGCCCCTCTAGGTTTTAGTCTAGATCTAAGTTCCTGTTGGTTGAACTCTGGGACCTCGTGGTGACACACAGTTGTAGAAATTTGGAAACGAATATGCAGAGAAGAAAGGTCCAGACCTGAACCTGAAACTGAATGGTCTGTTGAGCAGGAAGCTGCACAGAGATCAGGGAAGGTCAGCAGCAGGATGCCAACAGTCCAGAGAGGTTTCATCGAGGCAAACCGTACCGATGACTTTCTCTGTCTCAACAGTGACTGTTAGTACATTCAGATTATTGATGTTTATTAACTAAAACATAATAAAATTAAAAAAACCAAGAAGAAAACACTTTTGACACATGATGGGTCCAATGACATGCTATGCTATAGCTAGCATAGCTATGAGATACCACAAAACGATTTTAAAAGATGGATTTTTTTTTGGCCAAGAACACGACCAATGGGGAATATCATTACCCAGCCAGTTGGGCCAGCTCCTCCAGGGGAATCCCAAGGCGTTCCCTGGCCAGCTGAGAGACATAGTCCCTCCAGCGTGTCCTGGGTCTCCTCCCGGTTGGACGTGCCCAGAAAACCTCACCAGGGAGGCGTCCAGGAGGCATCCTAACCAGATGCCCGAGCCACCTCAACTGGCTCCTCTCGATGTGGAGGAGCAGCGGGTCTACTCCAAGCCCCTCCCGGATGACCGAGCTTCTCACCCTATCTCTAAGGGAGAGCCCAGCCACCCTGTAGAGAAAACTCAATTTGTCCGCTTGTATCCGTGATCTCGTTCTTTTGGTCACTACCCAAAGCTCGTGACCATAGGTGAGGGTAGGAACGTAGATCGACCGGTAAATTGAGAGCTTCACCTTCCGGCTCAGCTCTCTCTTCACCACGACAGACCGGTACAACGCCCCCATCACTGCAGACGCAGCACCAATCCGCCTGTCGATCTCACGCTCCACCCTTCCCTCACTCGTGAACAAGACCCCAAGATACTTGAACTCCTCCACTTGGGGCAGGACCTCGTCCCTGACCTGGAGAAGGCATTCTACCCTTTTCCGACTCAAGACCATGGTCTCAGATTTAGGGGAGCTGATTCTCATCCCAGCTGCTTCACACTCGGCTGTGAGTTGCTTAAAAGCAACAAAGACTCAATAAATACGTTTTTTATTTCCTGTTGTAAATTTTGGACTCAACAAAAATTTTACTTGTTTCAGAAAGCTACAGGAAATATTAAAACAGGGATTTCCTCACCACTAAAATCCACAATGCAACTGAGATCATTTTTTAAACTCAGCAGCACATCCAACGCCGACCAGCATTCCAATCACACTGCTGCTCTTAGTGACTGAAAGGTGCTTTGAAAGGACCTCCGGCAGCATCCGTTGTTAATGAGAGATAATCACGTTTCGTCATAAAAGCAGCAGGTTTGAGCGGCTTAGAGAGACCAAACATCAAATTACAGTTTTGGGGAAGGACTAGTCTGGTCGTGTCTTAGCCTGTGGCTTCTTATGATCACTCGTACGTGAATCTGTGAGTGGAATCGTGTTCGTGCACGAAAAACTCTTGTTTTTCCTCAAGTCAGGTCATTTCTCAAGATCACAGTTACCTTTGGTACTTTGAGGGATGTTTTTCCTTTTAGCATCTTGACTGGTGCAAATGTTCAAGAGGGTGAGTTGGCTGAGGAAGGGGCGAGGAACCAGTTCAAGTTGATTTAAAATGAAAAATTAAAAAGCAGAATTTAAAAAGGAAAACTGAAATATCTTAAGACTTTAAAAATCACGAAGTTTTACATTTTTTTCCCCAAATCCTGTAAAATAAATTTTATGCCATGAAGTTCAGGAAACGCTGGACTGTTGAATGTGTAAATTCAATGTACAATTTATATATAGGGATGGTAAAATTCTGGCGATTCGATACGTATCACGATACAGGGGAGACGATACGATATATCACGATATATTGCGATACATTCAGCCAGACGATATTAGCGATTTTTTTAGACTGAATTTATTGTAGGAAAATTCAATAAACAGTGCAAACTGATAAGTAACATGTTTAACATGAAGTATCTGAACCATAATAGAGGGATTTACACTTCAGTGGTGGGAATAAACCCGTTGCTCTTTAAGTAAAAAATAAAAGGAGTAATTAACATCTGCATTATCAGAAGTCATTTCAAAATAAACAAGAAAGACTGTCTGTAGAATCAAACACAAAAATAATTAAATATTAAGTCTTTTGTTTAACATGAAAAAATATGTAAACAATATATCACTTTCAGTAGTTTCTGATTCTAAATACAAATCAAAAAAGTGCTCTCCGCACCACAAAGCGCAACATTTTTAATAAAAGTATTGTGTTTTGCGTCAGAGTGAAGGCGGCAACACTAGCTACGTTTACATGGGCACAAGTAATCGGATTGAACGCCCTATCGGATCAAAAATTCGTCATGTAAACATGTCAATCGGAATATTCTGATCCGATTCGGCCTGATCTGAATGAAATTTCATTCCGTTTGAGAGAGGTGGTTTTGTCCGATTGGCGTCCATGTACACAGCCATTCGGATCGTTGGGGTAAAATAATGCCCACTGCGCATGTGTGCAGCTGCAGCGTGACCTTGTTTAGTTATGCTCAGGACAGATCAAAAACATGGCGGGCGGTAAACAGAAGTGGTCTGTTGCCGACGCTATTTTTACTGGAAATACTACTGGAGCTCAATATTACTGAACGTGTCGATGGCCGAACGGCTAAAAATGTCGAGGTATACACTCAAGTGCATCTAAAGTGCATCTAAAGATGCAGGAAGCGGGAATTCACCAAAGCTAGAGAATAAGCAAATAAAATGCAAGGGAAAAGCCGTGCGGACAAGATGGCGTTTGTTTACAATTTCTCTTCCGGGAAAGACAAGTCTGCACATGCGCAAGCTATGGTGCGTGCATCGCGGCGTGATCGGATCATTCCAGTTAGTGTCCATGTAAACAGAGATTTGGGATTTCCGATCAACCAACATTTGAATCGGATTGGGGAAATTTGGCGCATGTAAACGTAGCTACTGCTGCCAACTAGCGGTCAGCGTTTGAATTGCAGCAAAAGAAAAGAAAATAAGGTCAAGGTCAGCTTTATTTCTATAGCACACTTACTGTTGCTCACGCAACCCAAAGTGCTGTACATAGCAAAACCACATAACACACACCCAAGAAAATGAACATGTTAAAAAATAAAAAAGTAGACAATAAAAATAATAAAACCATGAATAAAATGAGAGGTTGTAGCGGTCACAAACAGGAGTCACAGGCGGAGTATCAAACCAAGGTGCTAGTCGTTTTAATGACATGGATATTAAGGTTTTAACAGAACGAGTTGTTACCCCTTTAGACTCGTTAACATAACAACCTCCTAACCGGAAACATGCTCCCCTATCACCCGTCCCCCTTGGACCTCTCAGAGGTTCCGTTGGTGAATTATGTAACTCCCCACACAAGCCCCCCCAGAATTCACCCATAGGTAAAGTCACTGTGGCGGGTAGGAACGACTACCCGGCCATAACGGGTTCGACGGGCAAGGGGGAAAAGGGTAGAGCGAACAGATGGCCTGCGCAGAGTGGTCCCCGGATCTGGTGGCAAAGGTGCTGGAACACGCTCTCCCAGAACACGGGACCGAGATCCAGGGGGTCGGCCGTGTCTCGGCGCCTGAGCCAATTGCACCGGCCGGGAAACATCCACATGAGCAGGTTTAATTCTGTCCACAGAAACAGTCTCAGGCTTGCCACCCATGTCAACAACCAGAGTCTTATCCCCATGCTGCAGGACTTTGAATGGCCCATCATAGGGGGGCCGCAGAGGTCCGCGGTGGGCATCATGCCGAACAAACACAAAGTCAGCCGTGCGCAGGCCATGGGGTATCCATGCCACTGGTTGTCCGTGACGTGACGTAGGGACAGGCAGGAACATCTCGCAGCCCTCAAACAAAGATGAATGCTCTCTTACCGCACACCAAGGTGTTGTCGCATCAGGGATGAAGTCCCCGGGGACCCTCAGCACCTGCCCATAGACAAGCTCAGCAGACGAGTGCTTCAGGTCCTCCTTGGGAGCGGTTCGGAGGCCCAGCAAAACCCAGGGAAGTTTGTCGACCCAGTTGCCGTCCGTAAGACTAGCACGCAGGGCAACCTTCATGGAGCGGTGAAACCGTTCACACAACCCGTTAGCCTGGGGGTGGTAGGCGGTGGTACGGTGCAGTTTAACTCCCAGGCCCTCAGCGATTCCATTCCAGATCTCTGATGTAAACTGTGAGCCCCTGTCGGAGGAGAGGTCCGAAGGTGTCCCAAAGCGAGCAATCCAAGTTCCTATGAATGCCCGGGCTACGTCCGCCGTTGATGTTGAGGTGAGAGGAACTGCCTCCGGCCAACGTGTCGTCCTGTCCACCATCGTGAGGATGTAGCTGAAACCATGCGAAGGAGGGAGCGGGCCTACCAGATTGATGTTAACATGGTCGAACCTCCTCTCCGGAACCACAAAAGGCTCCAGTGGCGCTTTGGTATGGCGGCTCACCTTTGCACGCTGACAGGGCACGCATGCGTCGACCCACGCCTTCACGTCTTTCTTTAGCCCTTTCCAGACAAACTTCTGGGCCATCAGCTTGGTGGACGCCTTCCTGCCAGGGTGTGAAAGGCCATGCACCGCATCAAAAACGGTGCGCCGCCAACCCGCCGGGACCAGCGGCCTGGGGGGTCCCGTGGAAATGTCACACCACAACGTGGTACCGGAATCCCCAACAGCAACTTCCTTAAGGCGCAGGCCTGTGTCAGCACCCCTGAGCGCCAGGATCTCCTGATCTGTGGCTTGGTCGGCCCCCATGCTGAAGAAGTCAAGGTCCAGCTGCACTGTTCCGATAGTAGCTCTGGAAAGACAATCAGCCACCACGTTGGACTTCCCAGAGATGTGTCTGATGTCTGTGGTGTATTCCGAGATGAAGGACAACTGACGTTGTTGGCGTGCCGACCACGGTTCGGCCACCTTGGACATGGAAAAGGTGAGGGGTTTATGGTCCACAAACACTGTAAACACCCGGCCTTCCAGGGTGAAACGGAAATGGCGTATAGCTAGCCAGACCGCCAACAGCTCTCTATCGAAAGTGCTGTATCTCTGCTCTCTGGGGGTCAGCTGGCGGCTGAAAAAGGACAAAGGTTGCCAGGTGTCGTCGACCTGTTGCTCCAACACGGCCCCCACTGCGTAGTCGGATGCGTCAGTAGTAAGGGCGACGTTTGCTCCAGGCACTGGATGGAACAACAAAGCGGCCTGACACAGTGCGCTTTTCGTCCCGTCAAAAGCCTTGGCGCTTTCCTCCGTCCAGGTGATTGTTTCATTGGTTTTCTTGCCTTTAAGGGCCCCATATAGTGGGCGCATGATGTGGGCCGCACGGTGGATGAAGTGATGATAGAAGGTAACCATTCCAAGGAACTCCCGGAGTCCCCCCGCTGTGCCTGGGCGGCGAAAAGCAGAAACCGCCTCCACCTTCGACGGTAAAGGCGAGGCCCCCTCGCTGTTGATCAGGTGTCCGAGGAAGTGGATGGACGGCACCCCGAAGACAGACTTTGCCGGATTAATAATCAGCCCATGCTGGTCCAGCCTAGTGAAAAGGGCCTTAAGGTGCAACAGATGTTCCTCCTCCGATGAACTGGCGACCAGGACGTCATCCAAGTAAACGAAAATGAAGGGCATGTCTCTCAGTGCCGAGTCCATCAGTCGTTGAAAGGACTGAGCTGCATTTTTCAGCCCAAAGGGCATCCTGAGGAATTCAAACAATCCGAACGGTGTCACCACCGCCGTTTTCGGAACGTCCACAGGGTGCACCGGAACCTGATGATAGCCCCGAACTAGGTCCACTTTAGAGAACAGCCGCTTCCCTGCGAGATGCGTAGAGAAGTCTTGGATGTGAGGCACAGGGTAGCGATCAGGTGTAGTGGCATCATTGAGGCGCCGGTAATCTCCGCAGGGGCGCCAACCACCGTCTGGTTTAGGAACCATGTGAAGCGGTGAGGCCCACGGGCTGTCGGAACGGCGAATGATACCAAGGCGCTCCATGTTCTCAAACTCCGCCTTAGCAATCGCTAGTCTCTCCAGGTTGAGCCGCCGGGCTTTAGCATGGATAGGGGGGCCTTTAGTCACAATGTAATGTTCGACTCCGTGTTTGGCCATTTCGGCTGAGAAGGTGGGTTGCGTTAGGCTGGGAAACTCACTGAGAAGCCGCTGGTATCTGTTGTCAACAGAGAGTGAGCTGGAAAGGCCATCATGAGACCCTTCATCACGGACACATGTAAATGAGGAGAAGGTCAAAGCATCCACCAGGCGTCCATTTTTAACATCCACGAGCAACCCATGCGCACACAGAAAGTCCGCGCCCAGGAGGGGAAACGAGATGTCAGCAGTGATAAAGTCCCATGAAAACTTTTGACCCCCGAAGCAAACATCCACAGACTTAGTCCCGTACGTCCGTATCGGGGTGTTATTAGCGGAGGTTAAAGGCGGGCCCTGCAAACCCCCTGCGGTGTCCTCCACTGTGGCCGGCAGCACGCTCTTCTGTGCGCCGGTGTCGCAGAGGAATCTGCGCCCTGAGATGGTGTCTTTGATAAACAGCAGCCGCCCTTTTACGCCTGCACTCGCGGCCACTACTGAGCGCAGGCCTTCTCGTTTCCCAGCGGATTGAAGTTGCAAGGCGAGCGGCATCTTTTAGCCTTGGCACCAAAACGTGCGTGGAAGTAGTACCAACCTTGTTTCAAACGGCCATCGGCGGCATTGCTTCTCCCGGCGGGCGGTGCGCCGGCTGGTGGGGGAGTGTAGCCGCGTGTCAGGGCCAGGACATCTGGACTGAAACTCTGTGTGGCCAGAAAGAAACGGTCCGCTTCCTCAGCCAGTGCTCGTGGATCAGTAATAGTAGTATTTGCGAGCGCAGTCTGGACGTGGGGAGTCATGTGTCGCATAAACAACTCCATGAAGAGAAAGTTCGGTTCCTCTGTGCCCAGCAGGTTTAGCATCCTCTCCATGTGCTCAGACGGCTTACTGTCCCCCAGGCCTCGCATAGCCAGCAGGCGTCTAGCTCTTTCAGAGCGTGACAACTCGAACACTTTTAGCAGATAAGTCTTAAGCCCCTCATACTTGTCCTGGGCTGGAGGAGACGTAATAAAACTCACAGCTCTGGCCGCCGTTGAACTCCCAAGCGCTGCCACAACATGGTAATAGCGCGTGGCGTCGTCAGTTATCCCACGGAGGGCGAATTGAGCCTCCGTCTGAGCAAACCAAGTTGCCGCAGAAGTTTCCCAAAACTCCGGAAGTTTGAGAGCGGCGGAATTAGCAGCTGAGTTAGCCATTGCGTCTCTGTCGGTATCTAGTCCAGTCCCGGAAACTTCAACAGGACTGACGTCGGGGTCACCAATGTAGCGGTCACAAACAGGAGTCACAGGCGGAGTATCAAACCAAGGTGCTAGTCGTTTTAATGACATGGATATTAAGGTTTTAACGATACAACAGAACGAGTTGTTACCCCTTTAGACTCGTTAACATAACAACCTCCTAACTGGAAACATGCTCCCCTATCACCCGTCCCCCTTGGACCTCTCAGAGGTTCCGTTGGTGAATTATGTAACTCCCCACAAGGTTGAATAAAACAATAACTACACGCTCCAATAATAAAAACACAATAAAACCAGATAAAAAGTAAAAGAATAGCTAGACAGATCACCACGGTGCGCATGCGTCAAGGCTGAGAGGTCGTGATATGCGGAGGAAGGCAAGATGCTGATCTTTTAGATCGGAAATTGTGATAAAATGACGGTTATTTAAAGTTGAAGAGTGGATGAGTGATGACCACAGTTGGTGAAAATTGAGGTGATAAAGTTGAGAGCCGAGATATGCCTAAGAAGAAGACGAGGTTACAAACAAAGCAGAGCAATCTTGATCTATCAGAACAGGTGCAAGAAATCAGTGCGACAAGCAGAATGGAGTCGGGTGAGCTACCTGAGTTAATAAGAGCGATCTTAAGAGAAGAAANGTAAACCTCTAAAACATGCTGGATAGTAGCTCTCTGAGACAGGGGAGCCTATCCCTTCAGCTAATCTTAGCTAAGGCTAACTGCTTTTTTACCATTCAGAGATTGGTGTCAGCTGCTTGGCTCCAGTGCTCTCAGGAAACTCACAAGCTCAAAATAATGCAGCTCAGGTCCACTTTTCTCCTCCAAATAGCCTTAGACCCATTTCCTCTCTTTTCTCTGGGTAAGGAGGGAGAGAAAAGTCCTCCACTTCAAATGACTGCTCAATGAATAGAGCTAGCATAGCCTCGTTAGCCAGCTGCCTTCGTCACTGCTGCAGCTCCGCCCTCTCAGTCCGCCAGGCTACGCCCTCTCCTGGCGCATTTTTCAAAATTGAAATGTGGGTGGAGTAAGCCTGTGGGACTGATGTTACCCGCTCTTTAAGGTGGTGATAGATAAAATACAACCTGAACTTGAAACAATTAAAAAAGATGTAGCAGAGTGGGCTAACAAAGTGCGCAATATGGATGAGTCATTAAACAGTTTGGACAACAGAGTGACGCTTTTGGATGAGTCGAACGAAAGACTGAGAAAAGAGAATACAAATTTAAAGGAGAAGGTGGACCGCTTGGAGAATATGAGTCGGAAATACAATATTCGTATTCTTGGTCTGAAGAATGGCGTGGAGAGTGGGAATCCAACAGCGTATGTGTCAACAATACTGCATGAGTTGTTTGATGGAAAGATGCAGAGCGCACTTGAAGTGGAGATTGCGCACAGAGTGGGGCCTGCGGATAAAGCTGATCAACGCCAGATGATTGTTCGGATGCAAAGGATTACGAGCAGAGATGAGATTTTAAGACTGGCGAGAAAAGAAAAAGTTTTTGACATCAGGGGAATGAAGTTGAGAATATTTCCCGACTTCACTGCGGAGACGGCAAGAGCCAGAGCACGCTTTCGGGATGTAAGGACTGGATTATGGAAAGCTGGTGTAAAACATGGAATTATTCACCCAGCTACTCTTATTCTGACTTACAAAGGAGAGACGAGACGGTTCACAGAGCATTTGGAGGCTGAGACTTACTTTAAATCGGTGATTGAACCTGATATGAAATAAAGTGGGGAGGAGATAAGGCTGAAGAGGAGAGACCAGATGGTTCATGGAGCACCTAGAGGCTGACTTTTTTCAAAAAGACGAAGAAACCTGAGAGAAAAGAAAGTTTGAAAGAAGATACAGACTGAAGGTAGGGATGGTGCGTCTATTAATATGACTTGAACTGGTATTTGTGATGATTTTCCATAACATCTTGAAGACTGAGATTTAATTTTACAGTAAAGGAGAGAAGTGTGAACTGATTTACATTGGAACTGATTCCTAATTTGTGAAAGGCTGTTGAAATATAAGTTGTGGTATAATAATTACTGATGGTTGGTTAATCAAAAATGATAACCAATATTAATACTATAATTTCCGGAGATGGAAAAAGAATTCCGCCGTGTGGATGCCAGTGATGACGGCATTGCAGAGAGCAAGTGTATGTGGGTGTGGGAGATTTAATGAGGAAGTGGGAATGGGGATATACGTGTTTTCTGATGTACTGAATGAAGGAATTTATAGGGTTTGTTTTTTGTTTTGCTTTTTTCTTTTATGTATAGTCTGTTGGACACCTATGAAAGAAGATGAGTTAGTTAAAGTGTTTGACAATGGTCAAAACGTTTTCTAATAAAGGATTAAATGTGGGTCATCTAAATATATGCAGTTTAAGAAATAAGACACAGGATATTAAAGAAATTTGTGATGAATATAAACTACATATTTTGGCAATATCAGAGACTCATTTAGATGCAACTATAGATAATTTGTTACTGCAAATAGATGGATATAGAGTATACAGACGTGATAGAAATATTTATGGTGGGGGTGTAGCATTTTATGTTAAGGAACAATTACCTGTGAGAGCAAGACCAGATCTTGGCAGTTCTGGAGTGGAAGCCATGTGGTTAGAAATGCAGTTACCACATGTTAAATCATTATTATTTTGCTGTTGTTATAGACCTCCGAATGCACCAATAGAGTATTTGGACAAGATTTGTGGAATGTTGGATGGAGTCTGTGATTTAAATAATGAGATTTATTTCTTGGGTGATTTAAATATTGATTGGAGAGTCAAAAGTAGTGCATTGAAAGACAAGTTAAAAGCGATAACTGATACGTGTAACTTGGTGCAATTGGTAAAGACAACAACAAGAGTTAACTATAGGATTGATGGGATACAATCTGCTACCTGTATAGATCTGGTGTTTACTAATGTAAGAACATTATGCTCTAATGCCGTGTCAATTAGTGTAGGCTGCAGTGATCACAATTTAATATTAATTACAAGGAAAACTAAAGTACCTAAAAGAGGTCAGACGATAATAATAAAGAGGAGTTTTAGGCATTTTAATGAAGACAGTTTTGGTGCAGATATTAGAAATAGCAATTGGCTACAAGTAATACGGGAGACTGATGTGGAAAAGGCTGTGAGTGTTTTTAATGACCTAATAATACCGATTATGAATAAACATGCACCAGTAAGACGTATGGCAGTGAGAAATAAAGCCGCACCGTGGCTTGATCCTGAGTTGAGAGAGCACATGAAACAAAGAGATGGATTAAAGGCTCAGGCTATATCATCTGGTGATGTTGCATTATGGGACAGGTATAAGAAAATGAGGAATTTTGTCACTAAATTAAATAGGAGGAAAAAGAGGGTTTATTATGAAAACAAATTTGAGGATATAAAAGGAGATGGTACTAAATTATGGCGTACTCTAAAGGAATTTAAGGGTAAGAATGTGAATTATACCCCAACATATTTGGAGGCTGATAATTACTTTGTGACCAAACCGGTAGATATTGCGAATCATCTTAGTGATTATTTTGATAATAAGGTACGGAAACTGAGGATGGAGATGAGATCAGGGTTGGATTGTGATTTATCAAGAACAATCATTAAGAATAAAATAATGGATGGAAAGGAATGTGAATTTACATTTAAGAAAGTTGAGGCAAATACGGTTAGGAGGGTTTTGACGGGAATGAAAGTCAGACCATCAGGAATTGATAGTATTGATGTGAGGTTATTAAAATTAGCTGCGGAGAATATTGTATTCCCAGTGTGTCATATTATCAATTTAAGTTTAGAAGAAAGCAAATGTCCTTTAAAATGGAAGACAGCGTTAATTGTTCCTCTTCAGAAAAATAAAAATGAGCCTTTTTCTGGAAAAAATAGTAGGCCAGTAAGCATTTTACCAGTAATGAGTAAATTAATGGAGAAAATAGTTTATGATCAAATCAATGAGTACTTTTTGAATAATGGGTTGAATACACAACATCAACATGCATATAAAAAAGGGCATTCTACATTAACTGCGCTGGTTCAAATGACTGAAGATTGGAATATTAACAGGGACAAGAGTAAATTAACTGGGATAGTTTTGTTAGATCTGAGTGCAGC
>SSNS01000005.1:2306000-2361753 GCA_006937985.1 Aphyosemion australe | reverse complement strand
GGGATGTGCATACATATTCAACAAGGCAGAGTATTGAGGGTCGATTTATGTTACCTGAAAACAGAACGCTTTTTATTCACAAAGCAGTACTATATAGAGCTACGGTGGCCTGGAATGGTCTACCTAAATTTTTGATTCAGCAGAAACATTTACAGGATTTTGGTAAAAGGATAAAATTGTATACTTTTGTTCAATCAGCTGGAAAGTGAATGTATATTTAGGTGACAAATGTTATGGGAGTAGTAATAAAGGTTGAGGTATGGAAATGGGAGGAATGTTACATAGGTGTCATATTTTGACATATATTGGTTAAAGTTGATTATATTTTATTTTTGATTTGTTATGTATATATATTTTAGTGTTTGTGTTTAGGTTTTGTTGGTATGTTAGTAATTTATTTTTCTGCATGCTTGATGTAAATATTCTCTGTGTTGAAGCATGATGTAAAATTGTTGATGAAGGTTAGACCCCAGGAAGACTAGCTACTGTTTTAACGGTAGCTAATGGGGATCTTAATAAACAAACAAACAAACAAACAATAGCTAGACAGATCAGCCAACATTAAAAGCCAGGTCAAAGAAATAAGTCTTAAGCAACGACTTAAACTGCTCCAAACTCTGAGCGGTCCTAAGCTGTAAGGGAAGACTGTTCCAGAGCCGAGGGCCAGCCACTGAAAAAGCTCTATCTCCTCGGGTCCTCAGACGAGCCTTTGGGATAACTAACAGGGACTGGCAACTGGACCTCAGATTCCTGCCAGGAGTGTAGGTTGTCAGCAGATCGTCTATGTAGGGTGGGGCTAGGCCATGGAGGGATTTAAAAACAAAAAGCAGTAATTTAAACTGGATCCTGTAATATACAGGAAGCCAGTGAAGGGAAGCGAGCACCGGAGTGATGTGATCATGCTTCCTAGTACCTGTTAAAAGTCGGGCTGCTGCATTTTGAACCAGCTGTAAGCAATTTAAAGAGGATTGTGCCAGGCCATAATACAGGGAATTACAGTAGTCCAACCGACAGGAGACAAACAGATGGATAACATGTTCAAAGACTGTAACAGGTAAATATTGTTTGACCCTTGCCAGCTGCCTTAAATGATAAAAACCAGACTGGACTACTGCACTTATTTGCCTATCAAGTTTAAAAGAACCATCCAAAAAAAACCCAAGGTTTTTCACATAGGGCTTTACAAAGGCTGATATAGGACCCAGTGGACTCACAACCCCAGTTAAAAGGTCTTGACTGCCAAAGACTAAAATCTCAGTTTTTTGATCATTTAGTTTCATAAAATTGTTTGACATCCACTGCTTCACATCTGTTAAGCAGTCCATTAAGGAGTAAACTGAATTAGGGATGAGTGGAAGATAGATCTGAAGGTCATCTGCAAAGCAATGGAAAGTGATGTTGTGTTTGGCAAAAATAGAGCCTAAAGGCAAAATGTATAGTGAAAAAAGTGTGGGCCCCAAAATGGAACCTTGTGGAACACCACTGGTCACAGATGCTGTTTGTGATTTGAACCCCCCCAAGATAATACACAATGTTTGCATGTAAATTATTCCAAAAATTTGATACACAGCTTTTGAATATCGATATAATATCACAGGGAAAAATATCACGATATATTGCCATATCGATATTTTCTTACATCCCTAATTATATACAGCAAATTTACATTCTTCTGAAAACCATTTTAAAAGCTTGTTCCTGATACTCAATGATTTCCTCAGAATTCCATTACTAATGATCCAAAAATCCTGAAGAGTAAAAGCAGGAAAAAGCAAAAGTGAGCTTTTGGGCTCTGATAGTCATAGTTGGAATGCGGCCTCCTTTTAGAAAACGTCTCTTTAAAATAAAGATGAGGCTTTATCTGTGTTTTTGTTCCTATCTCCGGTCTGGTGGAGCAACAGCCTTTTATGATTTACTGCCTCTAAACTCTGACATCCTAATTTTATTTCCTTATAATTGACACCTGCATTGTTACAGTGACCTGGGTGCGTGAATCTGTGCATCATGGTTTATTACAATTGCTGCGTGGGCGCCGGACTAAAAAAGAAATTCCCATTTTATTCATTGTTATCGCCTCAGATGCCATCTGTGCACAGTGAAAGACACTCCCAGTAATTTTCATAAGAAAGATTTCCTCCAGTGAAAGAGGAAGAGCAGGACATCCCTCATGACGTTCACTCGGCTGCATAACTGAGAAGCAAGTATTTACGCACGCTGCTCCCTGTGACTGGAATTGCTGACTTGGTGTGTGGGAATGCAGTGTTGACACACAACCCGATGCTGATGTAAGATATTTACAGGGTGTTACAGCGTCATGCATTATTTTTACGAAGGGCTGAAAGTCAGATTTTCTTCTAGTGTAAGTGATCTGCCTTCACGGTAACAGCATATTTAAAAACAGACCTGTTTCTTCATGATTTGAGGAGTTACACTCCCACCCGACTCCCACAGAATCACTAAAATGACCACAGAGAAAAGCACCAGCTGCACTGCATCGAGGTTCTGCCAAGTGGAAAAAAAAACTGTAAAAATGTGCAACGGCGCTACGTAAGCTGAACTGTTAGAGACGATTGTTTTTCAAGATATGGTTTTAAAATTTAAGAAGATCTAAGACCCTCTGAAAAACTAAAGTTACACAATTAGCTGCAGGATTCAATTCAATTCAGTTTATTTCTATAGCGCCAGAGTCGTCTCCAGGCTTTTCACAAACTAAAACATTCCAGTACAGTTCAGTTCATTAAGCCAATTAGTTAAATGATTCATATATAAGAATCCAGCAGGTTGCATAGAGTCACTGACTTGTTGTGTCAGTGACTTTACAACAATCCTCATACTAAGCAAGCATGTAGCGACTGTGGAGAGGAAAACTCCAGAAGATCCTGGCTCAGTATGAGCAGCCATCTGCCACGACTCACTGGGGGTTGAGAGGACAGAACACACACACACACACACACACACACACACACACACACACACACACACACACACACACACACACACACACACACACACACACACACTTCACCAAAAGAAATTCAAAATAAAATTTCAGGGTGAAGAAGGTTAATTAAAGGCATACTATGCAACTTTTTTACATATTTAAATCATGTTCTTGAGCCAGTTTGTGCTAAAATGACCCTTTACAGGGTTAATGATGTCACTCAGACCCCCACCGCCCTCTGGGGCCAGAATACCACACTTGCAACTTCAGAGTGGCGGTCTGGTCCCTGTTGGACTTAGTAAAGTGGAGCTGACATGCCTGGTGCTGCAGTCTGCTTCCAGCATGTTTCCTGCATGTTTTAGATCATGAACACAGCTGATGTGTTTGATTTAGTGATGAACCGCTCCTGTAGACACTAATGAAGGCTGAGGAGACGTTTCAGCTGTTAGATTAAGGTGTTAAAAAGACCAACGCACAGCCAGGAGACAAGTTTCACTTTTGCTTTCACTAACGGACACTAGGGGGTGCTAAAAACAAGCCTAAACTGCCTATCCTTTAATATTTTTAACGTTTGAAGCAGTTTTCTAAACTACGTTTGGAAGAGACTGATGTGTGCAATATGTTTGCTTCAAACTAATAGTTTTATTACATTATGTAAATGTAATAATAATAATAATACAGGTTGAGAAAATTTCAAATTTAGGCACAAAGCAGGTAAGAACTACAATTCCCAGCATGCAACACAACAAAGTGACCTATTTTATCATGTTTGTAGTTTTACAAAGTTTAAAAATCTGTTTAAAGACATTCTAAAGTTTCTTTGAACACACTGAGCTGCACTTAGATCACCATTTGTTCGGTTTGAGTCTTTTATGGTGAGATTTGAACCTTTATTTGATGTTTCTGACACTTTTATCCACAGCGACGCACAAAGGAGCAGGGTTAAAATTAGGGATCGATGTATTTTAAGGATTAAAATAACTGGCAGTAGGTTAGTTTTATTTGTTTTTGAAAAATATATAAAAGTTAGTTTTGTTGTTTGTATCAGAGTTACACCCAGTTTTCCCTGGTGTGGCTTTAGTGCTCCAATGAGCTGTACCTCACCAACACACCCGTGTGTGTATGTGTGTGTGTGTGTGTGTTGCGTAGTGATAGTACGTTATTGATCCTGTGGTGATGGTGGGAGTGAACATTTAGAGCAGCTTTAACTGCGTGACTGAGACGATGAAGACAGCACTCCTCCCCTCCCGTCTCGGTTGAATAATCTTCTTACTCACCGGATGTGATTCACCTAACCCGCTCTGTTGCAGAGAGGCCTCTGTTGTCTAAACCTTTGCTTGGTAATGTTTTGTAATGTTTGGTAAGTTTTGTGACAACTAGCTTCTTGTCTTTTACCCTGATTTGGTTTTCTGATGCACTTTAGACTCATCTTACTGGTTTTTGTCTCATTTGTTAGATCCAACAAAAATAATTAAAGCACTTTTCTGCTGTCTCTGACACTTTGGTGCAACTTCTCCTACAGGTAAAGACAAACTTTTAGTTTAGGTTGAGATAACTCTCTTGGCTGAGGCGTAAGATTCATAAACTAACACATATATAAAGAAATATCACTTTTGGCCATTTGTAGGATGGCTAATGTGTTGTTTTACAGCGTGCACAACAGATTTGATTGTAGCACAGACAATTATCAAAATAACTGCATATAGTCGAAACGAACGCGCTTTTACTGGATTGATAAGCTAATGGCTAGTTTGAGCAGGACCAAAAACCAAAGTGGATCTTTAAACAACTCCAATCTTAAAATGATAAAAGAGGTTTAAACACTATTTTAAAAACTCATTCTGTCACCAGTTTTACATTACAGGTTATTATGGCAGAAATATGAAATTTAAGCCTGAAGTGGGAGGAAGAACTGGTTTAGGTGACCTCAGAGTTCTAGGTCAATAACCTGAGGTGACTCAAGGTTTGGTGAAACGACATGCTGCTGAGACCTGAGAACGGTTTACAGGATCCACCTGTTTCTGTTGAGACATCCCTGCGGGTCTCTCACCAAACACTCAGGTCTCACATTCTGGGGTTCAAATCTAAGATTGTGTGAAAACGATCAAAACACCAGGAAGTCCACCTGAGCTCTAGAGCTTCAGATGTCAGGGATTTCTCACCTGTTCTGGCAACGAGGAGGTTCCTCTCACTTTTTGTGAGTTTTGTCTACATCGTGGGATTTACCACTATTCCTGATAAACCTGCATGCTTTAATGTGAAAATAGTCATGTGCAGTAGGACAATATCAGTGAATATCCTTGTTATGTCGTGGTTTGGGAGCTGGAAAGTTCTGGAACAGCGTTAGCGTTTGCAGAGCAGATGTGTGTGCTCATTCTGACCCGTTTCGCAGATTTTCATAAACTTGTTTCACTCTTAATTATTCACCCTCCTCTTGATGTCAGCGGTAGATTGTCCCTCCCTTTTGTTTCCATCGCTGTAAACTCATTCCTTCCTTTTTCCACCTCTTTCCTTCTTGACGTTCCTTTCTCCAAGCGAGGGGAAGTTCCTCTTCTGTCCAGGAACAGGCTTCCACTGTGGAAACACAAATCGGCTCTGGCTGCCTCGCACGCCAAGCAGAGATCTCTGAGCTTAACTCCACCTGGCAAATATCCTCAAAACTGACCGAGTTTGAGTGGTTTTCACTTTGACTATATACGATTAGATGTTTTTCATTTTTTACCCTCTGTGTTAATAACTAACATTATTCTTCTGGATCTTATCCATTAGACATAAATGGTAAAAGACTAGTTTCCTCCAGCTTGTCATCCTCCTTATAAATAAAAATCTAGAATCTAGTGAGCATCTGACCGGCCTCCTGCATGCAAAACAGTTTTTATCTGTCAGCATCTTCCTCTTCTCATCTGCTCCTGAAAGACAGCAGCTATAATTGGCCACTTATCAGCCTTAATGGATAGAGAAGACACGTAGGTAGCTCGCTCACACGCATGAACACACACACACACTCACACACACACACACACACACACACACACACACACACACACACACACACACACACACACACACACACACACACACACACTCAGGAAAGACAGCACGAGTCATCGTATTCAAAGCGAGCAGAAATAGAAACAGGCTTCATGAGGTAACCACAGTGGCGTAAGCAATACCATCACCTCCTCAAAGATCCTGACCAGTAAACATTGTGAAAGGGTCATGCCCTTTCAGGATCTGGATATTATCCTTTTTCTCTTTGCCAAGTGGCAAATGTGGTCTTTTGATGAAGTATACCTGGTTATTCCGTAGTTTTCCTTGTTTCTGTGTGTTTGTGGAGACTTGGACGCTCTCCTGGCCTCAGCTGTGGAAATGCTGTCCTGGACCAGTCCACGCTGTCAGGACATCTACTGAGACGCTAGATTCATAAACGACAGGGTGAGTGGAGGAGAAACACTGTTTAGTTAAAGAAACGGAGCAAATAGTGTGAATTTAATTTATAAAGCACTGTTTTACATCCACGATGTCCGAAGTGCTGATGTAACAGACTAAAATGAAGCTAAGAACACAGAAAAAAGATCAAATTGATGAAACGTCACACATACATTAGAGGATTAAACCGGAGTAAAAATAAAAAACTGGAAAGTTTTTGGTTTTTACCTTGTTTGCTAACAGTTTTGGCCAACCACAGTCACCATCTTGCTATTCTGTGTACAAGATAAGAATGAAAAAAAATCATGGAAGTAGAAGAAAAGCACAGAAAGGAGTGGTAAAGATAAGAACTGGGATATAAATTGTGACACATCACACTGAAAGGCCTTCTAGTTTAAATGTTGGAGTCAAACCCTCTGAAAACCCATGTGGGGCCCGTTAGAATTCATGTGGGCAAAAATCTTTCTGGGCAAACTCCCATGGGACCACCGTGGAAACTGCGGACAAACCCTGGTGGGACCCATACGGCTTGCCCATGTAGATTCTATTTGGGGCCCACCTATGTATGCTGGTCTCCTTTAAACTCTCCAAACATGAAAAAACCCATCTATAAATTTTCTGTGTTTGGTTTCAGGAATTAAAATGAGCTGATTCAAAAAGTCCCCGTTTGTGATGTCACAAACGGGGAGTTTTTGAATCAGCTTTTTGGAAATTAGAAAATAGGGGAAATTAGAATAGGACCACCTCTCACGTGTAAAGCCCAGCCCACACTGTGCATTTTTTGGCTGATGCACAGGACTGCTCATGTCTAGAGAGGTGGCACACTATATGGTCCAAGATTTCAGTGAACTTAACTGCACGTCTCGCTCTAGCAGGACATGCTAACGTCATGAGTGCGCCCCCACAAGAAGCATACGTCACTAAAAACCGACAACTAACCAAAACAACAATGTTGAAAAGAGAAAAAGGTGCTGCCGTTAACTCTTCTTTTATTAGACTCCAAACCCGAACTCCAAAAGGAGTAGTTCGCATGTTCCTGCGTGTAGCTTCCACGGTCGCTAATGTTGCTAATTCTACTCTTGTCACAAGTTGTTCGCGTCACTCCCTGGGTGTATTTTCATTGATTGATTGCAGACGTGAGTTGTAGGTTTTCAAGCAGTGTTTGAAGACTGTTGGAGGCTGACTTTGGTCGTGAGGGTGATCGATAAGCTGTCGATGAGCTGGTCACACTGGACGGCCACAGATTTGCAGATCACTCTCACGGTCACCGTTTTTTGTCACGATTCTGTTCTCGACGAGAGATTTGTCCAGGACGGCCGAAAACGCACAGTGTGTGAAGCCTGTTTCTGCTGGAGGAGCAGCAGCTCTGCTCTGAGCCCCTCCTGCATGTAGGAGCTTCTCAGCTCATAGCAGCCTGAGCGGGGATGGGTGGGCGTGGCCAGCTCCAGCTTGTTTTCTTAAAGTGACAGAGCCCTGAAACGACTCATTCAGGCAGGAACTGAAAGCTGAAACTGCTTTACATGACAGGGATTTAGTCCAAGAACTTCATGAACATGTTTGGTGTCGACCATAGAACTATTATAACTTAAGAGAATAAATTCACGTCTTCTTCGAACTATTTTGACGTCACCTGCCCGCCTCAGCACCTACAGACTGTGATCAGGTTTCACTGACGTGAATAAAGTTAACCAGATACTCGGTCCTGTGTAAAAGTTATTTCTTGTGTTTTTGTTTTTTAATTCCCATGAAGCCGGACTCCCTTGTGCTGTTGGTGTTTCTCCAGACTTTCTACAGCTTCTTGGCTGCTGTTTTCTCCAGTCCAGTATACCTGACCACTTTCAGCGGAATATTTTTTTAAATTCTACTCTGATAATTAATTAAACGTAAAAAACTTCTAACTTCTAGCCGTCACAAAGACTCAGCTAGTTACCATTTCTTATTTAAACCAATGGAAACATCTAAATTTATCAGATAAAACCGCTTTTTAGCACCAATAAGACACTTTCCAGAGAATGAAATAAAATTATTATATGAAATAATGACATACCATAGAACAGGGGTCACCAACTCCAGTCCTTCAGGGCTACCATCCTGCACATGTTAGCTGTTTCTTTGCTCCTACACACCTGATTGAAATGAATGAGTAACTAACAGGCCTGTGCAGAGGTAAACGTGGTAAGGAGAGGATTAAATTACTCCATTCAGGTGTGGTAGAGCAGGAAACACAGAAAACTAGCAGGATGGTAGCGCTCGAGGACTGGAGTTGGTGACTCCTGCCATAGGATGATGAGGCATTTCTCAGGAACTGTTTAAGGTCTTTGCTAGAGCTTTTCTTAATTAAGATCCACCTGCTGTACTTCACTTTTGTCCTTCACGTGTCTACTTCCCCATTTTTAAGACACATGCAAACAATAGCATCATGGTTAGACACGAGAACTGGACGATGAGAGAAAAATCAGCCAAAATCCAGAGAAAAGCTTAGAAAGACTCAGAAAACCTGAAAAGTTCTTGATCAAGACCACGTTTAAAGATCACAGACATGAAGATGCTGTCCTGTAGCTTGGCTGACTCAAAACATCCCCTGAGATGTTTCCGTTATACGGCAGATATACTCAGCCAAGAAATCATTTATATCTGCAGCTATCAGCCTTTTTAAATGGCAAAATTTATGTGTGGGCTGTGTTTAGTATGTCTGCTGTTTATGGTGTCTTTGTTTATGGATTACTGTCGGCTGTAAATCAAAAAGCCCCTGGAGGATAATAAGAGCACACTAAAGTTTGACGTAAATCCTTAAAGGAACATGTCTCAATATCCATGGATCTCCCCTCTGATGGATCAGATGTGTGGAAACATGTTTTATTCATTAAGGTCTGAATTAAGGTTTTATTTCTCTTTTAGGGCTTTTCTGAGTCAGACCGGCATCATGTAGCAGGTTGCTTTGTCTTAAATTATTACAGTTAGGGATCGACGGCAAAACTCACGTAAGAATGCAGTCAGATGGTAAAAGTTACTAACCACGAAGGTCAATGAGGGGTGTTTGGTTACCACTTATTTAAACAAAAACACAACCGTACAATAACCGCAGACTCGTTCTGGTAATTAAATGATGCTTTCCTGTTGCAGCGGGGCTGCATCATATTGCTCTTGTGATAAATCACCTGATAAATCATCTTCAGGGATTTAATTTAAATTTTCTCAGTGAAGCGTGAAAACGTCTTCTACTGCGTCGCTGCTGTTTTCACGTGAAGAAACAAGCGTTTCTTGCTCAGCGGAGGGACTGTCCTCACTTTGCATTATGGGAAACCCCGTTTGGAGCAGCATCCTGGTGAGGCTTTGCATGCTGGGTGCAGCAGTTGCAATGGTCTGATCTAGTTCTGATCTGCCACCCGTCACGGCGCTGATGGGTTATTAGTCGTCAGAGTTTGTTTGGTTTCCCATCGTGAGTTAGAGCGGAAGCACGCATCCGTGTGTTTTACTCATAGTGGAAACTCCTTGGGAATCTGTGCCGTGGAATGTCTGGGCAGGAGTCCCTCTTCTCCCCGGCGGAGCAGACCATTCACACACAACGATCCGTACGCAACATGAACATGTAGCGCACACACACACACACACACACACACACACACACACACACACACACACACACACACACACACACACACACACACACGAGCTGACCTGAGAGTCCTCTTGACGACCGTATGATCTGAGCTATATTTAGGCGACATGAGGATGTGCTACCGAGTCACAAAAACGTCGCCTGGCTTCATCTATCAGATCTGCTTTTTCTCGTTCTCCATCTGACGTTTTAGTTCTCCTCTCTCACTTTCTCTGACCGTTTCTTCTTCCTCTTCGCTGGAACAAACTAAGTTCATGTTGACCTTTTGACTCATCTCTCCCACTCCGACCCGACCACTGCTGTCCACCCAGCGCTGACCTCGACTCACACACACACACACACACACACACACACACACACACACACACACACACACACACACACACACACACACACACACACACACACACACACACACACACGCTGTTGCGTCACACGTCGGTGGTGTGGCTGGTTAGTACATAACAGATGTTTCTGCTTAGCTGTGCTGCTCCCCGTCGTATCGGAGCTTTGTTGTGTGTGACGGACGTCTAAGTGTGGCAGACATGATCTTGAATCCTGCTTGTGCCATGGATGAAATGCTCGACTGATCTGTGACCTTTGACCTCACAGTGACACACCAACAGAAGGGTCACAGATTAAGTGAGTTTGACTAGTGTAAATAAAGCACAGAGAAGAACATCCCATCAGGCCTGTTTTCTTCTCTCTGTGTTCAAACATCTACGTCATCAGAACGAGGTAAGACCAAAGCCCAGCAGAGGATGAACTTCCTGTGGCTACTGAGGAAGTTTAATATACCATACCCAATCAGTGAGCTTCTATTGGGCCAACCTCACCGTCTCCATCACTACATGGTATGATGCTTCCTCTGCTAAGGACAGGAGCAGACTGCTGCTCATGATCTGCGCTCACTTGAGGATCGTTACACTGTAAAGAGCAGGAAGTGGACAGCTAGGATCATGGTGCATCCGCTCATCCCAGACACAATCTGCTCGAGGTGCTTAGTTCTGGCCAAAGTGAAGGTTGAGGTCCATCAGGACCAGAACCTCAAGCCTGCCTTCTTACCCGGCAAACACTCCGTCACTGATGCTTTCTCCTCTCTATCAGAGGTCTTTGTATCCTCACACATCGACTTCTCAGCACACAGCGTGGACCCCGGCTGCCGCTGAGCAGCGCTGCCAGCCAGCTGGGTGCGCTCCTGGCCACGGTCCTGTCGGCTAGCCGTTCGTGGCTCGTAGAGTAACTGATCACCCAATGCTCTGACTCCGTGTTTGGGTTTGCCGACATGCTACAACCTTTCCCTGTGGTCACATGATTCCTCCTCTCAGGAGTCATTTCATTTACCCGGAACTCTGTTAGTCAATAGTAAAGTGGAGCTGACCTACCTGGTGCTGCAGTCTGCTTCCAGCATGTTTCCTGCATGTTTAGATCATGAACACAGCTGATGTGTTTGATTTAGTGATGAACCGCTCCTGTAGACACTAATGAAGGCTGAGGAGACGTTTCAGCTGTTAGATTAAGGTGTTAAAAAGATGAACACACAGCGAGGAGAAAGGTTTCACTTTTGCTTTCACTAACGGACACTAGGGGGTGCTACAAGCAAGCCAAACCTGCCAAGTGTGCCTTTAAACTGCCACAAATTTTGTAGAAATATTGGGATTTTTTTGTTCTTTCAGTGATAAAACAAACGGTTTTGTATTTTTGTTCTGGGATCAGAAGACTCTGAATTTGAATATTTCTAATAAAATCAGTTTAAAAGTGGTCAATAAAGCCAGAGCAGACGCTAATCTGCTGTTCCTCGTCCACTAAATGAGTGAGAACTTGAATTTTTATAAAAACAAGTAAATATAAATAAAATGAGACCATTTTTGTCACAAACTTATTTTAGGAGATATCCCTCAGGGCAGGCGTAAATTTTGACTGTGTGCACTTTCGTTTTCTGTGTGTGTGTGTGTGTGTGTGTGTGTGTGTGTGTGTGTCCAGTCATGGTCACCATGGTGAAGTCCTACTAAAAATCGTCATGACAACTCTAGCCATCGACAACCATGTTATAAGCCAAAACACGTAACTGTCTCCTACGCATCAACACCGTTCTCACACACACACACACACACACGTATATGACAGACCTACTCGCTGGTGAGATAAAATTAGGACCTTGTTTATCCTGCACAGATGGAACGAAGAGCTAATGGGTCAAGAAATGAAGCCGGATTCCCGTTTCTCAAAAAGTTTGTCTGATTTTGAACAAAATAAAAATGATTCTGACAAAAATACAAATTTTTATATTCAACATAGCGGCCCAGAATAAAAGCATCAAACCTTTCTGACATCAAAACCTGAAACAGAAGAACCAGCAGCAAGTGGCTGCAGGCAATGACACCCCGGGGGGACTGTCACATCTCAGCCCAATCACCTCTGAACACACGCACGCGCACACACACACACACACACACACACACACACACACACACACACACACACACACACTACTCGATGGTGGAGATAAAAGCAGCCTCCTCCTCATCTCTTCCTGTATTTGACCCATTTTTTTTTTCGTGTTTTTATTTTTTGTGGACTCTGCTGAAGGACCCGGCCTCACGCGCCTCCTTGTTTCCACTGAGGTGGAAAATCCTGGTGAAGTGGGGAAAAGAGGGGCGTGGGGAGGCAGGGGGAGCTGAAGATGAGCTCTAGGGCGGACGAAAGTATCAAGATGAGTGAGTGCGTCCATTAACCCCCCCAGAGGTCTGCCTTAGGAGGGCTGAGGGACGTACTTGTGCTAGAGTGTTTGCCTACAAGTGGGTTTGGTTATGTCTTAGTGGAAAGTTGGAGTTTTGGGAAATAAAATGCAATCCTGGATCAAATACGTCCTCCTCTTTTTCCATCCGTTTGTCTCCGAAGCTCGGAACATCAGAAAACCTTGAAATTAATTTGTGGTTGAAACTTTCTGATTTTGTTTGAATCCCTTTAGTGTTGTTGGACTTTCTAAATATAATCATTTTTTAGGAGCTGGTGAGAAAAAAAGGTAAACCTTTACTTTAACTAATATTATCTGATTGGTATTCCTGGAAAAGTTTTAAAGGAACAGTTCAGATTTTTCTGCAGAGAGTTTCTGTGAACAAACACTATCTTACCTGCTGTAGATAAGTCTTTGAACGACCCGGGTTTAGATCGATTAAATCCTGACTGAGGAGCTGATGGCTGGTTTAAGCAGGTCAGAAACCAAAGTGCCATGCTATCTCAAAAGTGTCAGACTGGTTTTTATCATCATTATTTAGTAAACGGTCATTTTAGCATTTGGTCATTTTTTAAAATAAATTAGTGGAACCTTTAGTTTCTAACATCATCATATCTCTGCTGGAATAACTGTCACTGACCTTTATACACGTCTAAAATAGCCCTTGTGTAATTAAACATTTAATAAAACAATTATTTAAAAATGATTTATCTGTCCTAAACTCACCTTTGTTTCTCATACCTGAGGACGTTCAAGCACCACTTGAACCTGATTGGTTGCTTTAGGGTCTGAGACAAGCTCAGCGCTTCATGTTAGGGTCGCTGGTTTCAGTAAGATAAGTTTTCTCCAAAACCAACAAAAAAATGAAAATCATTCAAAATGTTCTCTGTTCATGGAAAAAAAAGGATGAATTCTCATAGTTTTAAACTGATTTCTCAATTATCAAACAGCTGATCAGACAGTTTCCATGTCAGCACACAGGATAAGTCATGTAAGTGACACAATCAGTTCATGAGGAGAACGCAGCGCAGATCCCAAAGGGAAGAGTCTGGAAACTCCTTGTTTGTTGATGGACTCAAAGTGTTTATGGGGAACTCCAGAAATACCAAACAGACTGTTTTAGTACGAGCGTCCACCGTGTCACCTTTACTGACGCTCGTGTTTCCTAACTCTTTATTTAGTTGTCTGTAAACAACATTCCTAACCTGTGAAATAAAAGATTTTTCTATCATCAGCCTGAGTTTTTCAGTCACTTGCAGTAAAAGTAAAAGACAAAATGAAAGGATTGAGAAAACCAATGTAAAAACTTCTGGTTAACACTAAAAATGGAGCAGATTATTTAACCCTTGGAAGTCCTTTTATAAAAAGTAACATTGGGGACCCTTAGCACAAAAAAATGTCCTTGACCTAAAGGTGTAATTAAAATTCTATAATGTTTCATAAGTCTGATTTTTTTACACCGATTCCATCCTTGGCTTCAGCACTCACTAAAGCTTTAGATTTAACCCCTTTGATGCCAAGTTTTATTTAAAAAATCTGCATTGTAAAAAAAAAAATGCTACTGCCTGCACAAAAAATACCAGGGACCTTAATATTTAATTTCTAAGTAAAGAGTTGCACCCTGACATGGTTGTGGTTTGTTTCAGAGAAAATCCTGAAACAGGACATTGAACTGGAGCAGCATCTGTTACGTTTGGATCCTGAAGCGTGAGAACGAGGCCGGCTCTGTCGATACTCGTACGGTCCAGAGGGGACTGAGGTTTAACCAGAAAACCAGGATCTCCTGCCACTCAACCGTCCTTTCCTCTAAACCTTCTGGTGGCAAAACCAACGGCTTTGTGGTCCGGTGATCAAGGTAGTGAGAACACCTCCCACTTTCTGGTTTCATCCTGTTACCATGTGATGTAAATGGAAGTGAAAACACCCACTCTGCTCTTAGTGCCATGACAATCATATGACATCAGTACAGCTATGACACGTACGGTGTTATTATCACCTGGTTTAGTCCTGCTGGGTGTTTCAGACTCACTGGCCGACGGCTCTGTTGGGCGTTGCTGGAGTGAAGCTCCTGTAGCATTCTGAGAACAGATCTGGCCTCAGCAACTTTTAAAATCAGCACTAATTCCTACTAAATAGAACTTTTCTGAACCTGCCAAACCTACTAAATTATAAATATAAACATGTAGTTTTTAAAAATAGTTTCTGTTTATCTGTAAACTCAAAACTGGACCAAAACATTTTTATATTTCCTTCAAAAATGAAAACTAACATTTTGTTTTGGAGAACATTTCAGATTTAGTCGACTCTTTTTTATAGGTTAGAAAAAAGAATAAGATGAGTAGCCAGCGCTGAAATAACCAAACAGTTAAAAAACCTGAAAAGAGTGACCATACAACTTTAAATTATTATTATCTTCATTTTATAAAAATCAAACTTATGCATGACTTAAGGCCTGGTTCACATGGAAAGATAATGCAGATTTTAAACCTAATATTCCCCCTCTGACAATCTGAAGGGTGTCCCTATTTCCCAAACATAATCTTATGAGATATTCTTGGCGTGTGTGGTGGGTTAAGACTGCTCTGGTCTTTTTTTATTTATTTATTTATTCTTTATTTAACCAGGAAGGTCCCTTTGAGATTAAAAACCTCATTTTCAAGGGAGTCCTGGCCAAGAGGCAGCAAAAGTTACAGTTACAACATTTTTTCAGTTACACAGACATGTACAGAATTACAGAAGGCAATTACAACACAGGGAATCTGTCTCAAGGGCTCTCATTCTGGTTTTAAATGTATTCAAGGAGATGAGCTCGGTTAGTTTTCCTGCAGCCTGCTCCATGCAGAAGGAAAGGTCTGCTCAGGAGGATGTCAGAACTGCTCCGATCATAAATACAAGCTCTTAAATGGTAAATGGCCTGTTTTTGTATAGCGCCTTCTTAGGGTTCTACAACCCCCCAAGGCGCTTCACAACACAGTCATCCATCCATTCACACAGACATTCACACGCTGGTGGGGATTAGCTACATCGTAGCTACAGCTGCCCTGGGGCGCACTGACAGAGGCGGGGCCTGCCGTACACTGGCGCCACCGGTCCCTCTGACCACCACCAGCAGGCAAGGCGGGTTAAGTGTCTTGCCCAAGGACACGACGACAGCGACAGACTGAGTGGGTCGCGAACCTGCGACCTTCCGATTGCAAGGTGACCACTTAACTCCTCTGCCACCATCGCCTTAAAGATGTGGTTCACTCGTTTAATCAACTCATCTGCAGCGGTCTCTAGTAGGAATGAATGCCTTGTAAGTCGTACTCTGGGGGAAAAGCTCAGATGCACCAGTTTCAGGAAGTAGAATTCAACTGGAGGGGAAAGTAGCTTCAGACGGCAGGATCTGGAGTCTTACTTCCTGATATGTGGACATCTCTCCTCTGATTGGCTAACAGCAACACGACTCTACCACTGACTCTGTTTGCTCTGCAACGTTGATGTTTTATCTCCACCAATAACACAAGCCTGGAGGAGTTCTGCTGTGTAGTGGAGTTGCTAATGCTAACGGTTAGCTTCTACTAGCCCAGACGTTCTCTGCTGTTTCCTGGACGCTAAACCAACAACAGCCTTCCCCGTCGTGAGTCCAGATGGGTGAGTCCATGAATGTTCAGTGACAGTGTGACGTAGATCTGTCAGGATTTTCTAATCCTAGAGTTTCACCTAGAGTCTATTTTCTATCAGAAGCTAATGCAGGAGATAGGTGGAGGAGACTATTTTCATGTTCAGCCTGCAGGAAACACTCAGAGAGACCCATTAGAATCAGAAATAATCAGTAAAAAAATGGACAAAAGCAAGTGTGCTTCTTGTTGAATGTGACGTGTAGCCAATCAGAAAGCAAGGTGACAAAAGCATGCAACACACTCCTCCTCCGCCATATTCGTGCAAAGTCACGTATAGTCTTCAGATGTTTTGCAATAATTCCCGTGTAATCTGATAATGCTCATGGGTGAAATCGGTCCATGTGTGTAGTTTTTGCCGTATTGCCGGACACCACACACTGTAGGACTCAAGTACTTCATCCAGTCCTGATTAGTAAAGATTGGTGTCTGCCATAAAACCCCAAGTCAATCAACCTCTAGCACAAACTCTCGTTTCCTCTTGCTGTTTTAATTCTGAAATCTTTTGAGTGATGATCAGACCGATGCACACACAGACTCCTGGAGCCCCAGTTTGCACACCCTCATCACTATATAACACCTGTTTCTCTACGAACCAGGCGCTCCACCACATAAATGGAAACTAGTGGAAGTTTGTTGGCTGCAGGTCTCCACATGAGAAGGCCGTACCTGCAAGCATCGCACAAAAACTTCTGCACATTGCATCACATCCACAACTGGAAGAGAGCGTAGGTGTTTGTGGTAAGGAAGTGTGCGCCTTCACTGGGTCCGCTTGTGTGGATGGATTTGTGTGTGTGTGTGTGTGTGTGTGTGTGTGTGTTAATCCTGAAAAGAGAAGTGAGGCACTTCTGCTCTTTTCTAAAAATAGTCTGCAGTTTGCATCACTTCCTCTTTCTGATACATCAAACATGCACAAACACATAGAAGTAACCTGACGACGTTTGACAATTTCCTGGCCTTATGTGGTAAGCATGTCACATGTGTGTTTAGTGTGTGTGTGTGTGTGTGAGAGAGAGAGAGAGAGAGAGAGAGAGAGTGGAAAGCTGTTTTGTGCAATGGTACAATGTGTGGGCTGGGAAACAGCTGGCGACTCTAGTTAACGCACATGGCTGCATTAAGAGCTGTTGTGAGGGCTACTGAGTACTGTACATCCATCTGTCGTTCTGCAAGTATATAGATCTGTGTGTGTGTGTGTGTGTGTGTGTGTGGCTTACATAGAAAGAGTGAGAGTTGGAAAGAGGTGTCTCACCACGTGACGTAGGTTTCTGGTGTTTTCCAAACCAAGGAAGTGGAACCAGTAGTGACGAGGATGTGATGTCATCATCAGGCTTTCTTTCTAACTCAAGCGGCGGCCCCACGTCTCACTCGACGTTTTTTTTCTACTTTCTATTTGTCTGCGTGTGTTTCCATCTGTCTTTGTAACTGTATTCGTGTGTGTGTCTGTTTCTTTATCTCTTGCTTCCCTTCACGTTACAGCGAGTAGGCGTTCGCTGGCTGATTTTTTTATGAATGGGCCGTGTTGTTTACTCTCTGACAAAGCTATTTCTGTCAGCGCTCTGGTGATGAACACATACAGTGTGACCACACCAACTTCCTCCATCCTCTGATGGGTTTAGCTCCTCCTGTCAGTGGCAACGGCTCTGAGGTGGTGTATTTGTGAGTGCATGCGTACATGCACGTGGGCCAGAGTGTTGAGGGGTCTCTGTGGGCTTTTTTCTTTTCTCAGTGATAACTGATAAAAAAACATCCTGTTTCCAAGAGAGAGACGCTATCATGTTGTTTTTTTTCCAAATGATGTCATTACAGCCCACGCTATAAAAGACTAAATTATGCTTTAATGTGTGACTGCAGCTGTTAGAGAATGATTTTTTATGTTAGAAGATGCAAAACAGATCATTTTATATAAATGATTGTTGTTGTTTTTACCTTTTTTGGGTTTTTTTCCACCAAATTTTCACTGATTTTTGAAAAGTAGATTGAGAGGAATAATTTAGTTTTATTTTTTCTTACAATAAAATGACAGTTCCTCAGAAAATAAATCAATATTCACAATAATAAAATAAAAAATTGTTATATATATTTATAAACCACTTTTTTGCATCTTTTCTTATTCATCTTTTAAAAACAAACAATAATTATTTTAAAGGAAATGAAAAAAGAATGATTACAGTCATATTTTTATAGAAGTCAGCAGAAAGCTTCACATCCTTCACGTATTATGATGATTTTGTAAATTCTTTTTATCCTTCAAACCTAAACTGTGTGGTTCATAAAGTTTAGGACTTCACTTATTAGAAGCAAAAATTTTAAAAAGATTGTCAGAGTTAAAGAGGACAACGATGACGTTTCACAAACTAAAAAAAATGAAAGGAGTAAAACATTTCAGTTAAAGTTTAACGTTTAATTAGCACAACGTGAAAAATCTGAAATTACAAAAGTGCTTAAAAACAAATGCATGAGACGTGTCGGAAGGTTACAGGTTCGTGTCCCGCTCAGTCTGTCGCTGTCGTTGTGTCCTTGGGCAAGACACTTAACCCACATTGCCTGCTGGTGGTGGTAGGAGGGACCGGTGGCACCAGTGTTCGGCCGCCCCGCCTCCATCAGTGCGCCCCAGGGCAGCTGTAGCTATGATGTAGTTCATCATCACCAGGGTGTGAATGACTGATTGTATTGTAAAGCACCTTGGGGGGTTCTAGGACTCTGGAAGGCGCTATATCAAATACAGACCATTTACCATTTGTTTTAAGATGGCAGCTTTTCATATTGATCGCTGTACCGCCGTGACTAGCTGTTAGCTTATCAGTCCGAGCTATAGACCACAGAGATGACGCCATTTAAAAGAATCAGCTAACATAAAATACAGATAATGTTGCAATGTTTCAGAGTGACACCCCCCCCCCCCCCCCCCCCCCCCCCCACACACACACACACACAAATAAAATAAATAAAAATAAGAATTGCTTCTCTATTGTTGTTCTAGTTTTCTCTGGGAATGTCTTTGTGTTAAACATTTAAGCTCCAGACCAGTAAACGACCAAAAACTCTTTTGTTTACTGATGATAAGAAAATAAATGTAATGGTCAACAAATCACATTTTTTAGTAAAAACTTAAACTTTGACGAGTTTGATAGTGATTGTCAACAAATCCATAGATCTGGTAGCAGCGTAGTCTAAATTAAAGAGATAAATGATACGGTGTACGTTTTTAGTGTTTTTAACGACCAGACGGTGTAACTCTTTAAAATGTATCCACATAAAACCTTAGAAATATTTTTTATTACTAATGCAAGCATGATTAAGGCTTTACAGAATAATCCAGCTTCACAAGTCTTTCGAACCAATTCCTCTGCTTTTCCCTCTCGCTGCTCGTGTTGTGTGTCCGTCTCTGACGGTGTGTGTTTGAACCGTTCTGAGGACATCTCGTTGGAGTGCTTCTCCTCCACTGCTCTTTCCGGATGAGGAACAGCAGCTTTCTGTCGATGGGGCTTATGGATCGACACCCCCTCTCCCTCGCCCACACAAGCAACATAAACTACACTCAGACTTTCTGGACTCTAGTCAGGTGACAGAGAGGGAATTTTTTTATTTAGATACAAATAATCCCTACGGAATATCGGAAACATTGCTCATTGTGAAAATTTGGCTTAATGGGAGAAGGCTTCTTGTTCCCACAGCTGAATATTCTTGTGTAATATTTACTCTAACTCTACGAAAGTGTGAGTTTACTCCACTGATAATCATTAATCAGTTTTCTAGTGAAGAAAGCAGATCTGATTTATAAATATGAAGCTTTTCTTATCTAAATCTTTTATTTTATCTTGTTATATTTTCATATTTTTGGAAGTCTTAACCATAAAAATATGCCATAATCACTTATTAGCCTTTGTATTTAATGTTGGAGCTCCTTTAGGCGTGCATACGTTATAGATACTAGATTCATGCATACATAAGAAGAATGTGCTCATTGTGAGAATATCGAGTACATCTGCAGGGATGAAGTTCTGGATCTAAATGGGAATTGACACCTCTTAAACCCCCGTACTCCAGCACTGATCATGAGTCTGAAATCGTGTTTATTTACTGGAAGTACTTCTCTACACTCCACACAAACGGCTCACTGAACGCCATTTCTGTAGAGTGGAAGAACACAGATGTGACGCTACCTCTGAATTTGCCAGGAAGTGAGATCAGACCCAGCTTTCCCTTGCTTTTTTTAAACATCAGCAAGAAAAATCACATGAAATATTTTATTCATGAAATATTTATTTTATTTTAAACCATCAAATAGTTCCTGAGCGCAGCCACTGCTGCAGCTCACCGCTCCCCACAGGAATGGGTCAAATGCAGAGATGTAACTTCACCAGAGTGTGATAGCGACTAATGGGACGTTACCTTTACCTGCTCTACATCTGAGTCTGATCATGTTCGGTTCCTCTGATGTGATAAAGTGGTCAGAAGGGAAATGTTGGCTCTGGATTTTAACTCTGGGTCCTAATTTTGGTGAAATTTATTCTTTAGAATAAAAAAAAGCTTGAGAATTTTAAATAAATTAGGAATGCAGGAGGCTGGAGGAGGGTGAGAAAAAGCAGCACATAGAAGCATATTTAAACCACAATAAAGCATTATCCTCGTGCAGCGCGAACACACACACACACACACACAGACACACACACACACACACACACACACACACACTAAATGAAAACATAAACAACCTAAAAATATTTGAAAAGCAGAAACAAACCAGCCGCTGTTAGTCTTGAATGGAAACATGACCGTTGTTGATTTTCTAGCTGCGTTTCTACATTTACATCATGTTTTGCATTTTTGTTGTGCAGCTTACAGTTTACATGTTTGGTTATATTTTTAGTGCAGTTTTTATTTTTAGCGTGGCGGTAAATTTCTGGGGTTTATTCTTAGCTCACAATCTTTTTTTAGTGCGTCTGATGGTTGCTTATTTGCAAGAATTTCTGTTATGGTGCGTTTAAGCGTGTTGATCTAATACATGGCTGCGTTTCAGGTTTACCTGAAGGTAAAACTTATTTTTGTACTCAGCGGATATGAAAAGGATTGCTAGAGCCCGTTGGTGTGGGCAGAAGCTGCATGCCCCTTGTGGTGGGGAAGTTTATTACAACTTAACTCAACAGTAACTTCAGTAACAATCAGCATCAAGGAGGTTAATATTTTTACGTAAACTCAGATGCTAACAAACACATTAGCTACGTTTACATGCGCCAAATTTCCCCAATCCGATTCAAATCTTGGTTGATCAGAAATCCCAAATCTCTGTTTACATGGACACTAACTGGAATGATCCGATCACGCCGCGATGCCCGCACCATAGCTTGCGCATGCGCAGACTTGTCTTTCCCGGAAGAGAAATTGTAAACAAACGCCATCGTCCGCACGTCTTTTCCCTTGCATTTTATTTGATTATTCTCTAGCTTCGGTGAATTCCCGCTTCCTGCATCTTTAGATGCACTTGAGTGTATAACTCGGCTTTTTTAACCGTTCGGCCATCGAGACGTTCAGTAACATTGAGCTCCCGTAGTATTTCCAGTAAAAAATAGCATCGGCAACAGACCACTTCTGTTTACCGCCCGCCATGTTTTCGATCTGTCCTGAGCATGCGCAGAGGCGAAAAGAGGTCACGCTGAAGTTGCACACATGCGCAGTGGGCATTATTTTACCCCAACAATCCGAATGGCTGTGTACATGGACGCCAATCGGATTGAAGATCAGACAAAACCACCTCTCTCAATCGGAATGAAATTTCATTCGGATCAGGCCGAATCGGATCAGAATATTCCGATTGACATGTTTACATGACGCATTTTTGATCCGATAGGGTGTTCAATCCGATTACTTGTGCCCATGTAAACGTAGCTACTGTCAACTTTAGGGGTTAGCATTAGCATTGCTAATCATTGAAGAGAATTAGAAAATTAAGGGCATTGACAACTAATTATTGTAGAGAATTCTATGTATTTTCAGGACCAGTGCTTCTAAAATGTTGCTTCAATACTGAAGCTAAACTGTCACCATCATTCAGTTCCTCCTGCATTGAGTGATATTCTACCACGTTTCACTAAAAAGGCAGATATTTGAAAAGCTCTCACTCAGGAAGGAATCACAGCTCATCATTAACACAGCTACAGAAAGTACTGGTTTACCCTCTCTCATCACAACAGGACGTTACCCAGAGCACACTGGATCGTCTCTGACTCCACCCACCCGGCACATCCCGTTTTCCAGCTACTGCCCTCTGGGAGGCGGTACTGGATGATTACATACAAAACACCACGTTCCCGATAGCAGTTAAACTCCTGAACACTGTTTGTTACGAATATCCGGTCTTGTCTACGTGTTATAAGCAATATTGTGTATGTGTAAATGCTTAGTGTGATTATGGAACCTGTGCTTTTCTAAAAGCTGTACTGTACAACAAATTCCCAGTTTGGCTGTGTGGCCATCAATCAATCAATCGACCGACCAACCACCTCACTGATCCTATACACCGATGAAGTTGAGCTAAGAAACAATGTCAGTTATGTGGCCTGGGCTTTTGGGGCAGGGACAGTGCCAGGATGCTTCCCCGCAGGTGCTTTACAGTTGCATGGTGAGTGACACACAGGAGACAGACGCGCCACGCCTCGTCACGCCCGCGCCGTCATTTTAAAAAGAAGCCATTAGAAGCCATGAGAGTGGCTACACGGGGAGTGCAGCGTCCCAGAAGCGCCGGTCCGCACAGAGGCGCTGAAGATAGGCGCCATTTCTATTTCAAGCGGCGCGCCGTGGAGCGGCTGTTTACAACAATGTGGAGTAATTTACAACAGACGTTATGACGTGGAACGGCTTTACGGCACAAACCCAAACGCCAAAAGATGGACGAGGAGCTTTTTATTGTTGAAGTCGAGAAGCATAAGATATTGTACGATCCTAATAGATAGCATACTTACTCCAGCTTTCCACCGAATGCAACACTGACTTTGTTCCTCGTTCATCAAAACTCTTTCTAGTGCACCTTTAAAGCACTGACCTAGGCTGGACCTCTATGTGGATGGCGTTTTATGAAACTGGGTTTGATGCCACTGCTATAGAGAACTCGTGTTGTCTGCTTTATCCTTCTCCAGTAAAAACAGACAAATTACTTTTTTTATTGTAAAACTAATGAGCTAATTATTATTATTATTATTATTATTATTGTAAAAAAAGGGTCCATGCTGATGAAGGCAATCAGAGCAAAGCTTAGGGATAGAAGTTCATGAACACGTAGCACATGCTACTGCCTGAGGTGAACAAGTGGGTTCCTGAAGCACACTTTGTTCCTGGGTTGGTGTCAGATTTATCTGTTTAGCAGCCTCATTAAGGAACTCGCCCAGTTGGATCCTGTCAGATAATTGAGGCTTTCCTTTTCTTGTCTTCTGTCGTCTCACACAGTGACGTCACGCGCGTGTCACCGATGGAATCTCCTGCTGCCGCGTGAGAAGGAAAATGCCAGTCATCAGATCAGGGTGACCGTCTTCCCCCGAGTGGCGTCACAAATACGTCCGACTCCAGGAGCTTTACTCTTCACACCTGGGACACTGTAAGCTGGGGGAACCCTCACCCACACACACACACACACACACACACTAATCCAATTAGGACAATAGTTAGTGGCAGGCTGGCTCGGGCCTCCTCAGACGCACGCTGATCCAATTATTCCCGGATGGATTGGCCAGGCAATCCCTGTGCTTCCCAGCTCAAAGGTGCTTAAATGGCACTGTGCCACCGCATTAGGTGGACACCTCATACGCACAAAGGATTCCCCTGCTATTTTCGTAGACGCACATAGTAGTAGCTACGCAATGAGTCAACTAGGAAGAGGAAGAGGCCAAGAATTAACTTCCACTCAGTCAGCAGAGTCCCAGAGATTGACCAGAAAAGCCGGAGGTCAGCCAGAGTAAGAGAGCTTCCCTGGAAATGATTAACAGGAACAAAGAACAATGGACAGATGGGAGACCTTGGGATGGAGCGTCCAGCCCTCCAAACATGCACTCGTTTTCCATGCGCTAGATGGATCTAATTGAAGTGAGAGACTGAGTGTGTCTCTTCTGAGTGGCTCTTCATTAAACAACAAACCAGAATGAGGCGCTCTCCAAACAAGGCCGCGAGTCCACACAGAGGCTCTTAGCTGCTGTGTAGTGAGGCTGCAGCGCGGTTAAACTCTCCTATTCTCTTCCATGCACACCCACCCTGCACACCACATCAGCCACAGTCTCACGCAGCATTATTTAGCACAATGGCCGATCCTCTTGCCGTGTGACGAAGCGCGCTGCGACGTTAAAGTCACGCACTCACATGCGTACTTCATGTAAACAGACAAAAAGCGATGAAAGGGCTTTGGTGGGGGAAGGCTCATGAAAGGGCGATTGAGCGAAAGGGGGAGTTGGTCGTGTCTGTCATGTGTCATGTCGGGCCCTCCTTTATGCTAATGTTCTATTCATCTGTGTCAGAACGATAATGACTCTCAGCTCAGCTCAGCGAGCCTCGCTGCAGCACTCAGACGCTACTGTCCACTCATCTGGCCGCAATTTCTGTCTTCATTTGTCCTTTTTCCTGTTTCATCAGGTTTTTTTCCTGTTTTAGCAAAGATCATCTCTGGTTTTTGTTTTTATATTATTATTTTCCCTGAGTCTCTCTAGGTTAAAAACCTTTTATCTTTACCTGATCAAGCTTGATTCTGTATGAAATGGACGGCTTTGGGTCATTCACCATGTTTTCTGTTACGTTTCTCCCTGAACTCTTTTCTTCTGATTCAGTCATTCTGTTTGAATATTCAGTACCTCCAGGACCAGATGCATCACAGCAGCATCATACGATACCCCCCCCACACACACACACACCTTTTACTGTTCTTTGCCTCTAAACAAACGAATGCATTCATTCCTTTAAATGACATTTTCTTTGGTGAACACTGACGTTCACTTTGGTTTTTGTACATGAAGACGTTCTTGGATCTGTGTGCAAAGCAACGAAACGATGCTGCACATCCTGACTGACGGTAACCTGTCCTTGTACGGTTAGCTTTTGGAGCTTTTTTCCCGTTAGCCACTTCGTTGTCACGTTACCCTTAACCCAACTGGGTGCATGAGCGGCGTGTAACGTAATAGACGTGTTTTACCCACAGGCTCCATCCACGGAGAGCGATTCAGAAGGGAAACAGCAGAAAAAGCGTACCACACATCTGGTCCACAAGGTAATGAAATCACAGGAGAATTGCAAGACCACGCGTGATTTTGGTCGTTCACATAATAAGAAGCAAGGAGACAGACGACGGCATGTATCCAAGAAGGTCTGTGGTTTATTTAATGCTTTGTTTATCTCAGCTAGGGAGGTTTCACAGGAAAATTTGTACTTTTTTTTTACTAGTGTAGAGAATGGAAATCTGCACGTGAATTTTATTTTGAATGTTTCCAGATGTTTTACACTGATTTTGGGTTTGACTTCCTGTCTGGCCTGATCTGGACTGCTGAGTTTGACACGTTCTGGAAGACTAAAAAGTAGACTTGAAGCGTAAACGACATGTAGATACGCTTCTGGGACGCGCAACCATCCACTTTAACGGCCGCTAACTGCTGCGTACTACGTTTACGTGTCCGGTGGAAAGGCCCAGGAAGACACAATGCTTCCTGATGCTGGATGGTCATCATCAAAATACCCTGGACTTTCTGCTTTTTCTTGTTTGTTTGTTTTTTTGTAGAAAAGTGGCGTCAGGCCATCGTCCAGAAGTGCTGTCCTCCTTGTGTGTGTGCACACACTCATACCTGAGCTAGCTCTGGTCAGTGCTCCGATCCTGCAGCTGCATCCATTTTAGGGGACGGTCCTGGTGCCCTGAAGCCTTCTTCACAAATGCAGCAAAAACAGTTTTTATCGGGGGAATAGTTTCATTTTCATGGTAAAGTTAGGCTTTTAAATTTAGTGTATGTATGAGATCACTCTTCCTAACACTCTGGAGTTGTCATAAAACTTGAGACAGATGAATTTCTAACCCTTCACATTTGTGTTGCTGTTAAAACCTTTGGCCATGATCATTTGTAGCGGCGTTATGCTGCCATGGGCGTTTATTTTCTGGTTTTGTTTTGTCAAATTTAACTAAATTAAATAATAAATTTAATCAACGTCAACTGTTTTTGGTTCTTTTTTTTCACAGCGTTTGAAATTTTATACTACGGTGTAAATAAATAAATATACATACTTATATGAGAAAGATAGTTGACACCAGGAGTGTATATATTATTGCATCTTGCTTTAATATTTATTTTTTATATCCACGTTATTCTTACGGCCCGTGATGCTTTGCGCAAAAAATGCAAGCAACTTCCGGTCCGCATTTGTTTACATTGAGACGAAGCGATTCCTTCATGCTAATCCTCTTTTTCTGGGCTTTTAGAGACTGAAAACATGCATGAACACCAGCTGTCACAGCTCAAACGGGACACCGTTACACTCCTGCCTACTGAAGCAGAGAGGTGGGGGGGACGATCTTAAAGTCTGGCCAAAGCTAACGTAACGTAGCATTTTAGCTACTTTCTGAACTCCGTTGCATCTGACAGCGAGGCAATAAACAATCTCTGAGGCTTATCATACCTACATAGTAATAATGTTGGTCGTTTTGTTGAAAGAGGTGGGACACAATCTTATTTACTTAAAAGCAGACGTAGAGCCGAGTCAGAGCCTTAAATCCCTCAGCACCAAGCCTGGGTTTTAGTTTCTACATCAGGGGAAACACAAACAGCAGGATGGCACTTTTAGGTTAATAACAGCAAATCTAAACGCACGTTAAATTATAACTATTCAGAAAATTGTACACATAAAATCATTCCTGTTGTTGTGAGACTGCTGTCAGATCTCTTTACTACCCGGCGTCTCATACTGAGCCAGGATCCTCTGGAGGTTTCTTCCTGTTAAAAGGGAGTTTTCCTTCCCACTGTCGCTACATGCTTGCTTAGTATGAGGATTGTATCAACACACAGTCAGTGTGTTGATACAATCTGCTGGGTTCCTTATATAGGAAACTTTTTTATTGACTGGCTTAATGAACTGAACTGTATTGGAATGTTTACTCTGTGAAGAGCCTTGAGACGACTCTTGTCGTGATTTGGCACTATAGAAATAAACTGAATTGAATTGAATTCTCCGGGGGTTTGTCATATCTAACAACAAAGTAGGATTCGGGTGTTCCTCTCAGAGTTTTTTCACAATAAAATGAAAGGAAAAGTTTGTGGTGGATTTCAAGTTATGATTTTTCAGCCACATCTTTCTTGGTTCATCTCTGGGGAGGCGGCGAAAACCGTACCGACGCTCGCAGCTGCACACTCTTTACTCTGGAGGTGCATGTTTTAAATATCGCTCTTGTAGCCACAAATTTCATTTTCTCTGGTTGTTAGTAGAAGCGCAAACAGCGCAACATCTTCCTGAGCCGCGTGACTACATTTTTTGGGGTTAAATATTTTTTTAAATCCTCTTTGAATGTTCAAATAAACTGCTACTGGCAACGAAGCCTCACAGTGCAAACCAATGAGTATGTGCCACTTCCGGTATCTCACCGGATGTTGCTTGCATCAGCGTTTCTCCATGAGGCTACTCAAAAATAACGTGGATAGGATGTTTCCTCATAGTTTGTCCAGTTTTACTTTGCTTTACATTTTTGTCTGCATCATCAGAAATCAAGTTATTTATTCTTTATTCAAGTCTTCAGTGTGTGTGTGTGTGTGCGTGTGTGTGCGTGCGTGCGTGTGTGTGTGTGTGCGTGTTAGCCGATGTCCACAGTGAGTGAACGGCCCATCTAACACAGAGAGCGAAGGGAGAGACTGAGGTTTCTGCTTACGGGGATGTAGGAGGGGAGGGGAGTGATAGCATGTAGCCTTGGGGAGGTTTAACGATGTACCGTGTGTGTGTGTGTGTGTGTGAGAGAGAGAGAGAGAGAGAGAGAGTGTGTCGGCCTGATGGGAACTCTGGATGTTGATGCTGATGCGTTCTGATGGACTCACACACAAACAGATCCTGCCTGTGACTCAGAGACGAGACGCTCGTATCCCCTGTGGGACAGCCCAAGGAAGACACACACACACGCACACACACACGCGCACACACACACACACACACACACACACACACACACATGCTTGCCAGGTTAGATATGTGTTGGAGCCACTCATGGACCTTGTTCTTGCAGGATGGAGGATTTGTGTGAGGAGGAGAGTTTGAGACTGAAGCTGCTCTTCAAGCATCTCATTGTGTCTCAGAGTTTTTTCTCAGTGAAATTAGATTTGGACTTCTTGGGGGGTTTCTAGCTCACCTCTGGCTCACCCTCACATTGGCTTAAATGCATGTAGGCACAATGCTGTGTTCTGTTACGTCCTATAGCGTGGGCCGTGAATGGTCCTTATTGAGCGGCGGTGGGAGTGTGTGGGAGTTTTCTGGGTGCATGGCTGACTTCTCTCAGGGATCTGACGGCAGAAGTTTTAGGACAACAACCAGAGGGTTCAGGCTTGATAAAGATGGATGATGAGGCTGGATGAGAAAAAATGAAACGGAGGAAAAAAATGAGACGGTGCTCAATTTGTAGCCCTGAGCCAAATACTTTGCCTCATTCTTTCCATGACTTACTGCTGATAATCAGTCATTAAAACATGAGTAAAACACATTAGCCATCCCTTTAATGTGAATGAAGACACAAGTACACATCTGCAAAGACAAAAACACACTATCGTCTAAAAAACATGCAGAGATGAGCCAACGGGTTAATATGAGCTGTGTGTGACGCCAACCGTATGCTCGTTATAATAGTGCTGCAAGCCTCCAAGTGACAGATATTACACATACAATGGATTATTAGTGGGCCGTTTCAAAGATTCTTCACAAGCCACTGCCCATTTATTAGGGAGGAACATAAATGACCTCGATATCAGAGCAGCGCTGTCAGACAGTCGTTTGTTTGCTTCTCAGCAGAACGAAATCTGGTAGAATTCTCAGAATCTTCTGTGTTGGTGCAGCTGATCAACGTGTTCAGAGAAGTTCTGCTACACAGCTGAGGAGTTCTGTTGGTGGTGGTAGCGTGTGTGTGTGTGTGTGCATGTGTGTGTGTGCGTGTGTGTGTGTGCATGTGTGTGTGTGCGTGTGTGTGTGTGCATGCATGTGTGTGTGTGCGTGTGTGTGCATGTGTGTGTGTGCGTGTGTGTATGTGGGTGCGTGTGTGTATGCGTATGTGTGTGCGTGTGTGTGTGTGTGTGCGTGTGTGTGTGTGCGTGTGTGTATGTGGGTGCGTGTGTGTATGTGTGCGTGTGTGTGTACGTGTGTGCGTGCGTGTGTGTGTGCGTGTGTATGTGTGTGTGTGTTCTTTGTTAGTGGAAAACAAGACACAGAGACTGCGGCCTGAGGCAGAAGTAACTGAAGGTTCTTGTGTGATGGTGAATTTATAGCTCAGCATTTGCTACAATAGGGTTTCCTTTCACAGGTTTCCAGTGGGCTGCCTTCTATTCATGCGTGAATACGTCTATTGTCACATTCGGACTTCTGTAGGTGAGCTGTGGGAACTCCTGACCACGATGTTTTTTTCTGTGAATTTTGTTTTGGAAAAATGCTGAAAGGAATTACTTTATGGAATTCTAACAATCATCAACTTTATTTTACAAAGTCCAATAATTATGTAAGCTAGGACAATGATGTTTTGTCTTACAAAATTTACAAGTAGCTTAAAGACAACGGGGACAAAAAGAAATGTTAATGCTGCTGCCAGTGGCTCAGTAAAGCAGATCAGAGGAGAGAAGGCAGGATGTGTAGTCTTACTTCCTGATACGTGGACATCTCTCCTCTGATTGGCTAACAGCAACACGACTCTACCACTGACTCTGTCTGCTCTGCAACGTTGATGTTTTATCTCCACAAATAACACAAGCCTGGAGGAGTTCTGCTGTGTGGTGGAGTTGCTAATGCTAACGGTTAGCTTCTACTAGCCCAGACGTTCTCTGCTGTTTCCTGGACGCTAAACCAACAACAGCCTTCCCCGTCGTGAGTCAAGATGGGTGAGTCCATGAATGTTCAGTGACAGTGTGACGTAGATCTGTCAGGATTTTCTAATCCTAGAGTTTCACCTAGAGTCTATTTTCTATCAGAAGCTAATGCAGGAGATAGGTGGAGGAGACTATTTTCATGTTCAGCCTGCATGAAACACTCAGAGTAACCGTTTAGAATCAGAGATAATCATTAATAATGTTTACATTTACAGTAAATAAACCGTAACTGTAAGAAAACCAGAGTTTATATTGAATTTCCTGAACTAGACGTGTCAGGAGGGTTGATGTTTACATTGTTTTCTGGAAGATATTTTTGCTCAGTTATACTGTCACTCTGTGTATTCCTGCTGTGGCTGCACATACAGCTGCAGATCCTGGTTCACATCCCTTGGGTAAAGTGTTTGTGTGAGAGGTGTGAGGTATGCGTGTCATGTTCTTACTCTCTTAACCACTCAAACGTCTCACAAGGTGTGTCTCTGTGCCATCTGGTAGCATTTTAATAACAGTCTGTGCCTGCTCGGTGAACCTGATCCTATATGATCTCAGCATCTGTGGCTAAAATCATAATAAACAGACAAAAGAGACTCACTTTGATAGATCATAAATGGATCAGGCCAAGTCAGGTCACTGTTTGTAAAATGATTACGTTTGATTAAAATTGCCTTTGGTCATCTGTGTTGTCAAATATAATGAGTTAGTTTTTATACTATTATTAATATAGGACATTTCTCAAAGTCATTTTAATTATTAATTTTCAAGGAGTTTCAAGGTTTTCCAGCACTTTACAGTCATGGTATACTGTTTACATAGATGGTTATTCTACAGTCTAGTTCCATAATTACGCAAAATTATTTCTATTTATGATATCTGCATTATAGTGTGTTTATCGCAAATGAAGTTTTATCGTGGATCTCTTTCTTCATCTGTTCATTTGTCTGAATGTTGTTGTGAATTCTAAATCTGTCACTAACTCTGTTTTTTATACTTTAGTGATCCCAACTCCACCAACGTACTTTCACTGGGCCAAGTTGTACTTTTATAAAGTAGGGGTGAGACTCGATTAAAAAATTAATCTATTTAATTAGAGGCTTTGTAATTTATTAATCTTGATTAATCGCATTTTAATCGTTCAAGAAAATTTGCCCCAAAAGCAATTCTTTAAATTAAAAATAATGAGACAGAGACTCAAACAGTAGACACGGACATTATTATTGTAAAGTCAAGCTGCGCGTCATGCATAAAAAACGCTGCTGGCATAGGCTGGAGCTGTTTCAGAAGTTTCACTATGCAGCCTTCTACCTTCAAGGCTGATTGGTCGATTCGAATGATTGACACCACTTTTGCATCTTTAGGGCCAATAGGATCAATTGTTACTCACTAAAATTAGATTGACAGCTCAGTCAGCCAATGAGACCCGTCATAACACGGACATACACAAACTAGGACAGAGAAAAGTCCTACTGGATGTTTGAGTTCAAAGCCTGTTTTTTCAGTGAAAATGTCTGTTTTCTGTCTAAGCTGTTTTCAGTGTGACACCAGAGGTAGGGCTAAGAGTCAACGATAAGAAAGTCTGGATAAAACCAACTTTTCAGGGTGAAACATCAAAGGTAAGAAACTGAGAGACAGAAATGAAGGCAAACACACATGAAGAGGGATTTCCGATCACTCATTTAATTGTAGTTTTAGTCGTGTTTGGAGCACATAAAATGGTCTTGTAGCCATGGTTCTGAAGTTTTCTTTAGAGGTGCAGCTTGACGATATTTATTGGTATTTAGGGCATGGATTATGCTGCTAAACATAAAAGCCAACGTATTGGGGGGCCCTTGGGCCCAAAGGTTTTTTTTCTAATTAATTAATTAATCATAATTAACACGTTAAACTCCCATCCCTAATATAAAGTCATACTTCTGCCTGTTTGGTCAGCTTCTACTTCTATGGGCACAAAGAGAAAATGACCACAGGTGGATTCACTAGTACTAATGTTTCAGTGCTTCATAATTTTCACCATTTCTAACTCACTTTGTGTCATTTTGTACTTTTTACTGCTTTGTACTCATCTTGGGTCCTATTGTACTAACCCGTCACAATGTTGCACTCCCTGTTTGTTACTCTGAGTGATTTTGTCTTTGCTTTCACCATTTTTCCCTCTCCTCCCATAATTTCATTCTCACTTTTGACCACTTCGTACTCAACAATGGCCTCTTTTTATATATATATTTAGTCTTTGTGTCTGCTGTGACATTTCCCGCTCCATTCCTTGTTCATCTCTTCACTTTTTCCCCTGCGTTCCTTTAATCTATGAACCCGTTTCTTTTTCTGCTGCATGACTTCATGAGTGTCAGGGAGGAGCATAGATTTTCTTTTATTGCATCCTGGATTTCTATTAGGTAATTGTCTGCAGCTCTCGTCTGTAGCGAGGAATAAAACGGACCACTTCGGTATCCGAGGAATCCACTGCATCATCGCATTCTGGTCTGATAACACTGGAACTGCCTGATTCCTATCACTGTTGATGTTGCAGCTGTCTTCGGCCGTGCGAGTGTTTGTGAGGGGATCCGGGTGTGTGGGAGTGGGATGTGTCGTCTTTTTTATACCATAACAGGCTTCTCTGAATAAGTGTCCCATAATTCTAGTCTCGTGAGAATAAACAGCCTCAAAAGGAGGATTACACACACACACACACACACACACACACACACACACACACACACACACACACACTCACACTCACACACACACACACACACGCACAGAGACGGTGGACCCTAATTCACCCTTGATGTCAGACAGCAAGGTTTCCAGAAGGAATTCCAGGCATCCCGGGAACTATCTTCCTGATTCCTAGAGGCTTAGCATTAAGACTCATCTTGTCTAGATCCTCAGCCAAGAAACACGCTCGCATGCACACGGCGTCCAGCAAACCCAGATAAAACATCTGATTTTATATTGTGACTGAGCAGCTGGGAATGTTGATGTGATCCGGGTTGTGCCGAACGACGTGGAATGAATTCCTCTAGTGGAGCTGAGGTGGCACACGCTCAGGGGAAACCCACAGAGGCAACAGGATAAGGGCAGGATGTTGGACGGGGATCGGTGCCCCAGAGAGGAGAGGAGGTTTACCACAGCTTCCCTTTGCCCTCCCGCCTGGTTCTATCAGCTGTAATGTTTCCACTGTGAGGGTAGGGTCAGGATCTGCCCTCTGCTGCATTTAAACAACACAAAATAATCTGGTAAAGACACATAAATGACAGGTTTTTCTTGGATAGGGGTAGCAGGTTCATCCCATGGCCAGAGGAATGTGGACACAAGCTAGAGCGCGGCTCCTGCAGTCGGTGATCATTCCTGAGATGTTTATTTGAATCCAAACCCAAACAGTGTGGATTTGTGCAGCCGGGACTCACAAACATACCTGAAGTAGGTCAACTAGGGTGTCAGATTTCTAAAGGAGTAGTTGGACTCTTTAGGCAGAGTAAACATCTGGATTTATCTCAGCTAAATAAAAAAAAACTCAATTTAACGAGTAAAAATGATGTGAATCACAAATTGTGACCATTAAAGTCCCCAAATCTCAACCTAATCCGGCGGACTTCCTGGCTCTGCGGAGCCTTTTCATCCCTTATTCCATAAACTCAGATGACGTCCCTCATATTGTTCTGGATCTATTTTTCAAGCATCAACAGCACAGGACAAAAGCTTTGTTGTGCTCCAGCTTATATCAAGTGACATGTGGAGGAAGCAGGGAGGCTCTCATCAAGAGTTCATGTGGGTCAAGTGCAGGTTAACCTGTCCTCGTCTCTTTAGCCACACTGAAACCACAGAATCACGCTCTGAAGTCAGCAGATTTAAATGAACATCAAAGAGATCGTCAAAAAAAGAAAATAAATTCAGCCACAGGAAGTTTGTTTTTGTTGGAACAGAAAAATGATGATCAGATAAACTCTTCCTGGTCAGAACAGAGCCACTGGTCTGGTCCTGCTGCTGCAGATCTTCATGACCTGCTGAACAGGTGATTCAAACATTAAAGCAGGTGTGTTTGAGCAGAGAGACAACTAAAACATGCTGGAGGGAGCCCCCCCCCCCCCCCCCCACACACACACACACACACACACACACTCTGAGGACTTGGATTGGACACCACTGGAGTAAGCTGAGGTCGTTCAGGCATCTGATAAGGATTAATACTGGTCACCACTTTCTGGGGTTTTCCAGGAATGTTTCACTAAGAGGAGATCCTGGAACCAGAACTCACTGAATCACCTGGAAACAGATAAGTTACGCCTGGGACCTGACTCTGAATTAGACAAAAAAATGGATGGATGGATGGATGGATGGATGGATGATGGATGGATGGATGGATGGATGATGGGTGGATGGATGGATGATGGATGGATGGATGGATGGATGATGGGTGGATGAACCACATTCACAAATATGTATCAAATAATTTCAAAATAAAACACAAAAGGTGTGAACAGCACACAGAAAATGTTTCTGTCTTGTGATTGATAAAAATCTCCGTCCCTGCGGGAGGACGCCTTTGAAAACCACCACAATAGACAAAAAGATCCAGTTGTGTTGGTTCTGGTTCCGCTAACTGGGACAAGTGAGTATGGATTTATTTCATGCCAAAGCTCCCAGTAAGGATGGTGCTCATCTAAAAGAAGATTAGAATATTTTCCATTGAACTTCTTCTGGCCGTTTAACCCAACAGTTTACTGAAACAGTTTTAAATGTCGTATTATCAACGATCTTTGTGTGTTTTAGCTCTTTTTTTGGTAGCAACTGAGAAGGTGAACTATCTGAATATATTCTGCAACATTTACACTCACTGCTAATCCTGCTAGCTTGTTTACTCCAAATTGAGATCTCACACTCCACGGTGGTGGACGGGTGAGTGAGTGCTTTGGAGTGTGCAGCCGGTGGAGTGCTGTGCCCATGAAAGACTCTTCTACTCCCACTCAGTGGGAAGAGGAGAGTGGGCTGCTGTGGAATTGAGAACCCTCATCCCCCCTTCACTACGGGGGGTGAGAGCCACCGGGTCCGCGCTAAGTGCTGCCGGGCACTATTACTGTGAAAAGGACTCCTCTCTAGGGTGTCCTTTCAAGTGTCTGCTTAACGGGACACTACTGAGAGCCCCAGCCTCTGTGTGTGTGTGTGTGTGTGTGTGTGTGTGTGTGTGTGTGTGTGTGTGTGTGTGTGTGTGTGTCTGCGTGTGTGGGCCAGTGCACTTGCTTGTATAATGAGTTGCTGGGAAGGTTTGTGTGGCTGAAACCAGATCAGGTGTGTGTGACAGCCACTGCGTGAGTGTGCATTTATAGAGCTGAGAGTGTGTGTGCCACATTACAGTATTAATAGAAGGCGGTGTGTTTGTGCAGGACACTAATAGCTACACGGCCGATATTAGCGGATCGGTTTCCATCACACTGTGTGGCGTACAAGCGCCTGATTCAGCAGGTGTCTCCCTGTGAACGTCCTCGATGTTCTCGGGGTCCTTGAATGGAGTTCTAGGGAGGGTTTTGCCATATGATGAGGTGGAAACACTTTACAATAAGGGTCCCTTTATTAAAGTTACTTAGTGCGTTATTAATCGTTAATAAACAAAGGGCTTATTTATTAATGTTACTTAGTGCATTATAGACCTTTTTCACAAAAACCGGAAGTGCGCCATCGTTGGGAAAACTCCTTCCTAACTAGGTCATATTTCAGTCAGCATGGATCGTGTCTGCACTAAAAACCTTCTACATTTGCCCAATATAAAATTCTAAATAGGTCTCAGAAGACCACAGAACACACAGCAATATGATCCTGGAACGCAGAGCTGCTACCCATGAAAAATAAATCAATTACAGCGATATTACATTACAACATGATGATCTTATTGTTCTAACAATATAATTTTCACATTCTTAGAATAAAAATTTCACTTTGAAACAATATATCATGTTCTAACAACATACACATGCACTTTGCCTTTTCTAGCTCCTGGCTCTCCAATTCCTGTGCTGCACAAACTACCGTCTAACTACCGGCTAACACTTAGCCCCAGCACGTAAACATAGCCGTGAAGTGTCTGCTGCAGACGTAAGTATTTCCCCTTTAATTAACAAAATTGAGCCTCTCCTCACACGTGATCGCCCTTAGACAGTTTTGTCTTACATCGGTAGATGTTGGAAACGAATGGAAATGGAGCTAGGGCTGCTTCAGAGCATGAGAAAAACAGACTGATCCCCATAAGAAACGCTGCAATAATTCTTATTTTCCGCTGACGTATTTCCGGTTAACAACCCCGGAAGTGTGAAAAAGGTCTATTAAGCGTTAATAAACAAAGAGTCCCTTTAATAATGTTACTTAGTGCGTTATTAAGCATTAATAAACAAAGGGTTCATTTATTAACATTACTTAGTGTGTTATTAATCGTTAATAAACAAAGAGTCCCTTTATTAACGTTACTTAGTGCATTGTTAAGCGTTAATAAACAAAGGATCCGTTTATTAACATTACTGTTATTGTTAACTAGTGTCCTTAAGGTTAGGACAAAGGGCCAGGGGGTGTCTGCTTAGTAATGCATTACATAATATGGTTATGCAGTTTTTAATACTTTATTTAATAGTTTATTAATGCTTAATAATGCACTACTGGAAAGTAACGTTAATAAAGGGACCCTTATTGTAAAGTGTTACCAATGTGGCTCCACTGCCATCATTGCTGAACAGGAACACAAGAGAGTAATAATATGTAGTAAAAGGGGCGGGGTTAGGAGCCCTGGAGGAGCACGTGGGCCAAATGCGTACATATATTTATTGATACTCAAGCAGCCTTTTATTTCAGAACTGTTGATGAATTCTGATGAAACCTGTGAAATCTATTACCATTAATGTGTAGCTCTGGGAGCTTGTGGTACATTTGTCTGTGCTAGCTGTCACCGTGCGTGCACCCTGTAGGAACGTCGTGATTCAGCTGTGTCTGGGCTGTTTTTGGAGTAGAAGTTAATGGAGATGGAGAAGGGATTTTGGATAAGTAGACAAAGCTGATTAAGTGCGTCTTGAGATTCTCAATAGGTAAAACATGGCACAGCGAAGGGTTTGAAGCATATTTGCAGATAATTTGGATGAACGTTTGCCAGATGGTGTACTGGGAAGACAAACCAAAACCTGGAATCTCTCATTAATATTCAAAACCTGAACAATGTCTTTGTGACAACCTGAGTAAAAACAAAGATCATCATCAGCGGGGTCATGAAAAAGAAGTTATAAGTCCGTGTAAACTGACTAAATAATAAAAGACCACCTACAGTAGAGGTGTTTATTTTTATTTATTCATCTAGTTGTTTAGATACTATTTTCCCTATAATTAGATATTTAATACATAATAAACACCATAATTGTGGGTAGCACCACATCATGAATATGCAGACTCTGGTTTCAAACCTGCAGGACGTAATGGCTCTCCTTAACGTCTCTACCTGTTCCCTGCTGCTCCACAGTCCTGCCACATCTTCAGTTTGACCGTTTCGTGTCAATCTTTAGTTCTAAACTACAGACGTGTAAAACTTCAGCTGTCAGTTCCCAGTGATGAATGCTGCACTCGTCATGCTCTCCTTTCAGATCTGGATCCAGGATGTTTGTTTAGTGTTAATGTGAGGAGCGCTGAGCAGGGACAACCAGTAACGCTGTCAGGGCAGAATGTGACTTCGGTTTATGAGACGCGATTAAGAGTTTGAGGAGATTAATTCAGGCCCTGCAGTTTCGGTTTCTGGGGATTGTGTTTCCACGTGGAGCCGTGAAGTGACAGGTGTTGTGTTCAAGTTGGAGTCTCATAATAATGTGTGCTCAAACACACGTGGGTGTTAGATGAGCCAATCGCTGCACTGTCAGGAGGAGGCAGAGTGGAACGGCACACATGTGAATACAGTACAGCGGCGCACACTCGCTCGCTCACTCCCGCTTCTCTTAAACAGCATCATGAGTTGGCAGTAGGTTCATTTTCCACCTCAGGTCAGGCTTAGTTCATGTGCAAAGTGTGTGTGTGTGTTTGTGTGTGTGTGTGTGTGTGTGTGGTAATCCTGCTCCAGTTTTATTTTTAACGTTAGCTCAGACAAAGGCCTCCAGTCAGACTACTCTGAGAACAGGACCTTGGGAACATGACCAGTGAATGTTGCGTCATAGCATGTGTGTGTGCACGCTTGTGTGTGTGTGTGTGTGTGTGTTTCTCTCTTTGTGTGTGACACAGAGAGACTGGATAGTGTGGAATGATGTTTTCTCTTGCTAATAGCTGCTTGTTCAAACTGAAAAGAAAAAAAGGAGGAAAAAGTTCTTGGAGATCCATGCCAGATGTAAAATGCCAGCAACTACACACACACACACACACACACACATACACACACACGCACACGCAGGCACACGCACGCACACACACACACACACACACACGCACGCACACACGTCTGCATTTATGTTTTATGAAGCCACTATGACTTGGTGGTGGTTTATGGGGACACACATTTTCTCATAAACAGGTAATCTGGTGAACACAAAAAGTATGTCAAAATGTTTAATTTTACCCATGGAAGAAAAGTGTCACTTAAAAAATAAGAAAAACCTCTCAGAACATACATACATTCATCTATGACATTAGACAGGCTTATGAGACCATGACAACATGGTGGTTTGTAACCCACACACACGATTTCTTTGCATCTGGTGAACACAAAAAGTATGTCAAAATGGTTTATTTTACCCATGGAAAATAAAAAATCCCTATCAGAAAATACACACAATCATCTATGACATTCTAAGGGCGTTATGAGACCCTGGAGGTCTGTATACCACACACGCGATGTGGTTTACGAAACCAATTTTAAAATTGGCCAGAAAACCAAAAGAAAGTTTAAGTTGCTGAAATAACTAAATAAAATGATAATAGCAGTTACACAGTTAGTAATACTCTATTAACAATGCTTACTTTTTATATTTGTCAAAAATTGCAACATTTTAAAAGTCATGAATTACGAGACCATCAAAAATGGTCTCATAAACCGACTGGTCTCATAATGCTGGTGTGTAACCTGACAAATCGGGCTCGCAAACCATAAATACACACACATACACACACACACACGTACACACACACACGCACACACCCACGCACACACACGCACACATACACACGCAAACACACACATGTACACACACGCACACACACACATACACACGCACACATACACACGCACATACACACGCACACATACACACGCACACACACACACACACACACACACGCACACACGTTTTAGTTTCCCTCAAAAGCTGGCTTATAGCAGACGTTCGAATGTCAGAGGACGTCACCACGTGATGTCAGAGGAAGGATTTTTATTTGTGATAGGAGCAAATCACCGGCACATGGAGTCAAAGCACAGTGAACACAGTGTTTGTCCGTTTAAACCTCACCACACCCAGCTACGTGCTTTCTCACCCGGTTTGGAAAGGAGAATAGAAGAAACAAAGGAAAGGAGATGAAATAAAATGCTTAAAGCAACGCCTCCACGTTTTTTGAAGCAGGTTTCCTTATTGACAATTGCAAACAATTAAAACCTGTCGTAGATAACTTTTAGAGCAACATCAGTTTGGAAAAGACAGAGATTAGTTGATAAGCTAGTCTGATTGGGGCTGACACCAAATTAGTTTAGTGGCATCATAAAATAAATCTTCTCAGTGATTCATGTGCATCCTTTCATTTTAAAGTAACACAGAGCAGTTTCCTGCTCCTCCGCCCTGCTGGTTGAAAGTGGAATTATAACTGTCGTAAACAACCCTGCAGCAGCCTGCCGTAGCTAGCGCTAACAACGAGCTAACACTAACATGAGCCAACTAACACTAAAATAAACCACCAAGTAAAAAGATCCACACTGTTGGACAAAAATATTATTACTTACAAGTCCAGTAGCAACAAAACCAGGTCACCATCAGTCCGTGATTTTGTAGCCTCCTTTAGCTCCCTCAAACTAGCGTAGGCCGCGCCGATGTTCACTCTGGTTTTAGCTCTTTGCTTCACCTCCAAAGACATTACTCTGTTACTTTTACTTCCAGGCTCCGCCATGATGCCAACAGAAAAAAAAACTTCTTCTTTTTCTTCTTGTGCTTTTTATTGACAATCTGAAAATGCTAACTGCTAGCATTACAGCTAACAGCTGTAAAGCAGGTAAAGAGCTCCCCCTATAGGACACCTACCCGTGCCACAAAACTATCTAGTGTGGTTTTTGGTCAGCAGAGGGCTGCAGAGTGGTGTCAGATATGAAACTGGTCAAGTTTCTAACTCAACAATCACTGAGATCAACGTTAAAGCTCGAGCTGCTAGCTTCTGTAGAACTGGGTTGTGCAGGTTAACCTGTCACCGTCTCGTTGCTGCTTAGCTACACCAACATGGAGAAACCACAAAATCATGCTTTAAAATCGTCACCTTAGTTTTTTATCTTTTTGTTTCCACCTGCTGTGCTGCTACTGCTCTCATCTCCATGTGTCATTGTTGCACACTTCCTGGCCTGGGCTGCTTGTGGCTCCGGCCCAGAGGCTGTCAACCACCAACCAAAGGCAGGCGTCCCCTCAGGGCCTCATTGGCCCTTTCCTGTTCCAGCTGCACCTGAATGGCTTATGACTCAATCTGCACACCTGTCCACATTTTCCCTTATTACAGAGAGCTGGCAATAAAGCTCTCTCACACACTTTATGACACTTGAAGTGCAATTTGAGGCATTTCCTAATGTTTTGAGGAGTTTGAAGGATTCTAAAAGTGTCTGCAGGAACTCATCACAACTGTTAAGGTGTTACCTTTTTACCCAAATACTTCAAAAGATCTGAATATCCTTTTGCTTAGGTCAGGTGTGTTGAGACAAAAGAATGGAAGATGATAGGAAGAACAAAGTAAGCAAAACAAGAAAGAAGGAAATTTATGTTGAAAAGTTGGAAAACAAGGAGGACGCGGAGCGATTTCATAACTCTGGACAAAAGGAGTGTTGATATGAGGAAAAAGGGAGAAGCGGACAAAAGAAAACAGAGGAGATCACCTCTCCAACATTTCTCTCTTTTTTAATGTCTGGAAGCTTCCCAAATCCCCGGACACCGGAGAACCTGGGGAAGCCTGGCCTCAGTTACATTACATCACTCACACACACACACACACGCACACACACACGCACACACACACACACACACACACACACACACACACACACACACACACACACACACTGAGCTGAGTGTAATCTGTCCCACAGCTACATCTTTGCCAGCCCCGTCTTTCCTTTCAGTCTTCCTCCTTTTCTTCTCATGTTTTCTGGTTATTTTTTTCCAGCCCTCATGACGCACTCCGACATAATGAAGCTGTTAAGAGGAGTCCGGTCGAGGGCTGGGACCAGGAGCAAGAGGCTGGGAGGGGGTGTAAAGTGACACTACGCCAGGGCACTATATTTACAATGTGCCTCTTTAACACACGGCCTATTTATAGCTGCCAAATCTTTTCTCAGCGTCTGCCACACACTGTTGCACAGTCACAAGCTTGGGCATCAAATGGCTCCAGTGGATTGACACCGCGCTGTGCTGCCAAAGGGAACACGCCTTATCCTCTAGCATGTTCCTCTGCAAAGCCGACCCCGCTCCGCTCCAACCGCCCTCCAACCCGTCACACTCTCACATTCAGGTTCAGGACATTCCCTCCTCTCCCATTCAGCGTGCCCGCTCAGCCTTTTCTCCCTGCCTCTCACAGGCCTCCTCCTAAGATGAAAGGAGAGAAGAGGGACTTAAGTTTCTGTCGTGACTTGACTTTGCTTTTAAGAAGGGCGGGGCGACAGGAAGAGCAGGTGAGATAAAGGAGGGTTTTAGATGTGGCTGAGGATTAAAAATCAGATATTTTACTCCTGAAAAGCAACAAAACAGTAATGCATCTTAAATCCGTTAACAGCTGTGAAGCTCAGAGGGACAACAAACATAAAACCTTTTATTTTGAAGAAATGTTGACTGAACTTTTCTTTTTTGTTATTTTTATCCTTTCCTGAAGTGAAAGTGTTCCTGCAATTTGATCTTGCTCTGTGATTTTGTTGCTACATTAATTATGCATGTTAATTATTTTTCACTTTGGCTTACACTACAGCATCATTCTAAAATCGTTTCTTTGAAATATTCTTCCTCCTCTGAGCATACACCAAGAACAAGTTACAATATTGTGCAAAAGTTTTAAACCACCCTTCATTTTTTTAGTGCTTTTTGTTTCCAAGGAGCCAAACTTCATTGTGAAAGCCAACGTTTGACAGATTTTGAGAAATCCTGAGGAACTTTTGATGACGACCACTTTAAAAGATCTGGCTACTTGGAAACAAAACATACAGTTTCCTGCTCCTCCGCCCTACTGGTTGAAAGTGGAATTACAACTGCCGTAAACAACCCTGCTGCAGCCTGCTGTAGCTAGCGCTAACAACGAGCTAACGCTAACATGAGCCAACTAATACTAAAATAAACCACGAAGTAAAAAGATCCACACTGTTGGGCAAAAATATTATTACTTACAAGTCCAGTAGCAACAAAGCCAGGTCACCATCAGTCCGTGATTTTGTAGCCTCTTTTAGCTCCCTCAAACTAGCGTAGGCCGCGCCGATGTACACTCTGGTTTTAGCTCTTTGCTTCACCTCGAAAGGCATTACTCTGTTACTTTTACTTCCAGGCTCCACCATGATGCCAACAGAAAAAGCAATAAAATAAAAGCTTTTTATGGCATTACAGGTACAGGTATAAAGCAGGTACAGAGCTCCCCTATAGGACACCTACCCACTCCACAAAACTATCTAGTGTGGTTTTTGGTCAGCAGAGGGCTGCAGAGTGGTGTCAGATATGAAACTGGTCAAGTTTCTAACTCAACAATCACTGAGATCAACGTTAAAGCTCTAGCTTAACGTTAAAAAAAAACTACCGTTATTTTAAAAAAGGTCTTATTCTAACTACACTGCTCACAAAAATTAAAGGAACACTTTTTTTATTGGGCCTGGCATGAAATCAATGAAACCTGGGTGATAATTTTCTGGTTGATTAAGCAGCTGAGGGCATTGTTAATCACTTTCAGCTGTATTGGTGTTCATGGACTTAACGACAGGTGCACTAAAGTGGCAACAATTACAAAACCCTCAAAACAGGACTGGTTTAACATGTGGAGGTCATTTCAAGTTTCTCCCTCTTGATCTTTGTTGGCTGGTTTTCCACTCGTGCTAGTTTTGGCTTGAGTAATTATCTTTACTGGCAGCATGAGGCGATTCCTTAACCCTACAGAAGTTGCACAGGTTGTCCAACTTCTCCAGGATGGCACATCCACACGTGCTGCAGCAAGAAGGTTTAATGCGTCTCCCAGCACAATCTCCAGAACATGGAGGAGATTTCAGGAGACTGGCGGTTATTCTCGGAGAGCTGGACAGGGCCGTAGAAGGTCCACAACCCATCAGCAGGACCGATACCTGCTCCTTTGTGCAAGGCGGAACAGGCTGAGCACTGCTCGTGCCCTACAGAATGACCTCCAGAGGGCCACTGGTGTGAATGTCTCTACCCAAACAATCAGGAACAGACTTCATGAAGATGGCCTGAGGGCCCGACGTCCTGTAGTGGGCCCTGTGCTCACTGCCCAGCACCGTAGAGCTCCACTGGCATTTGCTCAAGAACACCAGAATTGGCAAGTCCGCCACTGGCGCCCTGTACTTTTTACAGACGAGAGCAGGTTCACCCTGAGCACCTGTGATAGACGTGAAAGAGTCTGGAGAAGACAAGGAGAACGTTATGCTGCCTGCAACGTCGTTCAACATGACAGGTTTGGTGGTGGGTCAGTGATGGTCTGGGGAGGCATATCCATGGAGGGACGCACAGACCTCTACTGCCTAGGAAATGGTGCTCTGACTGCCATAAGGTATCCAGATGAAATCCTTGAACCCTTTGTCAGACCCTACGCTGATGCAGTAGGTCCTGGTTTTCTCCTAATGCACGACAATGCCCGGCCTCATGTGGCAAGAGTATGCAGGCAGTACCTGGAGGATGAAGGAATTGAAACAATTGAATGGCCTTCACGATCCCCTGACTTAAACCCAATAGAACATCTGTGGGACATTATGTTTGGGTCCATTAGGCGGCGCCAGGTTGCTCCTCAGACTGTACAAGAGCTCAGGGATGCCCTCACACAGATCTGGGAGGAAATGCCACAAGACACCATCCGTTGTCTCATTAGGAGCATGCCCCAACGTCAAGCATGCACACAAGCTCGTGGGGGCCACACAAGATACTGAAAAGCATTTTGAGTTGCAGAAATGAAGTTTTTGAAATAATGGACTACCCTGCCACATCTTCATTTCACTCTGATTTTAGGGTGTCTACACAACTGAGCCCTCTGTAGGCTGAAAACTTTTATTTCCATTAAAAGACTTGGCATCCTTTTGTTCCTGCCCTGTGGTTATTTGTATAGATATCCAACTTCATATTGAGATCTGATGTATCTAATGTGTTTCTTTAAAGTGTTCCTTTCATTTTTGTGAGCAGTGTATATTTTAGTGTTTTTGTTCTGGACTTTTATTTAAATAAGTTTGGACTTTTTGTAAATAAGCAAAACTAAAAATATAACATTTGAATTAATATAATAAGGCAACAAATCAAATGTTTAAATAAATGAGTTATTAAAAAAACAAATGTTATGAATTTGACCCTAACACAAATTAAAAGCTGTGTTTTGATAGAAAATATTAAAGATTTTATTTATGAATAAACATAAATGTAAAGGAAAAGGTGACAGAATGATTATCCTCACCTGTAATCACCCTCTCAGGTGTCTGACCTAGATGTTTCACTGCACCACGGCTGCCCCCTCTGGCCTGTGTTAAATAATAAACACAATTACGCATTTGATCACATTTATTCATCAATTCACAAACAACAGTCCCAGAAGTTTTCTGAACACGCATCAAAAAGCTGCACACTGTTCCTGGAGACTCATTTCCTCCATCCTGACGTCCTGAGCTCAGCGTTTGGATCAGCTTGTGCTGGCTCGGGGCCACAGTTCGCGTCTGCTGATCAAAGCATTCAGTTCCTTTAAACTGTTATAAAATCTAATTGTATAATTTTTTTTTCTGTGATGCTCATTAAATTTATTTAAATTTTTTCTTTGCTGTCAGTGATCTTAAAATGAAACAAACGAGGCTTATACCAACAGTTTCGAGGAAACAAGAGCATATTGTTGTCCAGCAGATCCGTTTTATTTGGGTGGATTAGCAGAATTACAGGCAGAAACAAACGTTTCCCCAAACACAAACAGCCTGTTCTTATTGGACCAAGACTGTTTATGTAGCTTAAAATGGTAAATTTAAGTTTAGAGACCATTTCATCTTTGGAGGCGTGACAAAACTTCAGGTAACTATGGTGATAATAGTGTCCAACACCAGTGTGACTTCACTGTCATTTCTTTTCATGCTTTTTTATTTAAACTTATTGATATAAAACCTAAATTGCTCATAATCTAATTTAAATTTTTGTTCACCGTGGTCTGAAGCGATTGATAACTCGTCTTTGTCACAAAAGACCAATGCCTCTGATTTTGCACCACACCTGTATAAAACCTGACCCGACCCTGTTACGCTGTGATCTACAATTTGTAGCTGCAGAAGTTACAGAATTATTAATAGAAAAGTAAAATCAATGTGTTGCTGAGATTCAGAAGCAGAACTAAAGCTCAACGATGTACGGCTACTGTCAGAACATGTTGGAAAAAGATTTGAGTAAATATGAGAACTGTTTAATTTCTGTGATGATTAACAAACAGAGGGTGAATAAAAGTAGAAATTAGATTTTAAAGTAACAACAGATACTTTTTTGAACGTTAAGCTAGCGCTTTAACGTTGATCTCAGTGATTGTTGAGTTAGAAACTTGACCAGTTTCATGTCTGACACCACTCTGCAGCCCTCTGCTGACCACAAACCACACTAGATAGTTTTGTGGAGCAGGTAGGTGTCCTATAGGGGAGCTCTTTACCTGCTTTACGGCTGTTAGCTGTAATGCTAGCAGTTAGCATTTTCAGTTCACCATCATCAAAATAAAGCACAAGAAGAAGAAAAAGAAGAAGTTTGCTTTTTCTGTTGGCATCATGGCGGAGCCTGGAAGTAAAAGTAACAGAGTAATGTCTTTGGAGGTGAAGCAAAGAGCTAAAACCAGAGTGAACATCGGCGCGGCCTACGCTAGCTTGAGGGAGCTAAAGGAGGCTACAAAATCACAGACTGATGGTGACCTGGCTTTGTTGCTGCTGGACTTGTAAGTAATAATATTTTTGTCCAACAGTGTGGATCTTTTTACTTCGTGGTTTATTTTAGTATTAGTTGGCTCATGTTAGCGTTAGCTCGTTGTTAGCGCTAGCTACAGCAGGCTGCTGCAGGGTTGTTTACGACAGTTGTAATTCCACTTTCAACCAGTAGGGCAGAGGAGCAGGAAACTGCTCTGTGTTACTTTAAATGGTCCAGTGAAAAGACAAAAAATTTAAATTATTACATAACAAAAGCAACTGTATGAAAAATGTTGAACCATTCTATGTGCTTAATTTCTACATTTTAAAATGTGCCATTACAGACTCTTAATGTTTTTTAAATGCAATACTCTTGTCTGTGTTAATATTGTTAATTCTTACTGTAAAGCAAGATGTTAATTTTTAATTATGATAAAATAAAGTCTCCTGACAGCAACAGTTGGGACTAATTGTGATTGATATTCATAAAGGAGTTTCCAAAAGGCCTAAAAATAAATGCAAAAGTACTCATTTTCCTCAAGAATCGCAAAACGTGTTTTAAGTCCTCTCAAAATAGTTGTCACAGGCGTGTGGAGCCCTTCTCAGTATCGTTCCCATGAGTCAGACGTTGCAGGAGATGTGAGACAAACTTTAGGACAGGTGTGACCCAAAACAACACAGACTGATTGACGACAACAAACAGAAAAGGTGTGATAAATTATAAGCAAATAAATACCTAATTAGGACGGTTTGTGACCAAAAATCAACAATTAAACGTTCAAACATATTCATTTGTCTTTTAGCAAGTGTCCTAAGTTCCAATTGAGAGTGATAACAGAAAATTTGTTTATTTTCTCCTAATTTTGTGATTTTGTAAAAGCTGCCAACAGTGTGTCCCATTGAGATATGGGCTTTAATAAAAAATCCGTAACAGAGTTATACAGGATGTGATGTGTGCTGAACTACAGCCCTCAGAACGGAGGCCAGAGCAGAACGGTTGAGTTCAGTCAGCCTCTAAGCAGAAGGAAAATCTGAGAAGGTGTTGGGTTTTATTTAGGGATAAATGACACATTTTTGCCCTGGGTGCCGCGAAACCTGTAAATCCAGACTCGTTCTTTCTGCAGTTTCAAATTCCTGTTTATAGAATTTTATACAGTAATGAATTTTAGTTTTATATATATTTATATATATTTTTATAGGTGTTTCTCTGTGGAGCATGACAATGAGGTGTGCTGACAATCATTCCAAACATACAGGCGTGTAGTGTGTGTGTGTGTGTGTGTGTATGTGTGTGTGTGTATGTATTTGTGTGTGTGTGTGTGTGTGTGTGTGTGTGTGTGTGTGTGTGTTATGTGTGTGTGTGTGTGTGTGTATGTATGTGTGTGTGTGTGTGTGTTTATTGTGTGTGTGTGTAGTGTCATGTGTGTGTATTGTGTGTGTGTGTGTGTGTGTGTGTCATGAGAGCAGCAGTAAGTCCTGTCTGAACAGTGACCTGGCGCTGTTTGTTGGGTCTGACTCGGCTCCCGATGGCTGTGGATGCTCGTGATCTGCAGAGCCGGGGTGCAGTTGTGTGTTTACTCAACAGGCTGTTAACGTCAGTCGTGTAAATCAGTGTTGATCCTCACACGTGTCAGAGACGCATGTGAGTGTGTCTACACCACTCTGCTTTGCCACCATCTTTTCATTGTCCCCAAACACACGCACACACACACACGCACACACACACACACACACACACACACACACACACACACACACACACACACACACACACACACACACACACACACACACACACACACACACACACACACACACACACACACACACACACACACACACACACACACTTCATATGTCCTGAGTCAGCCTCGATTGGGCCACTGTTGGTGAAAGCACCAACCAGTTGACCGGTACATGAAGGTAGTTTTCCATGTGGAGGGCAGAGCGGGCGTACACTTGCTTTGGCTTTCCTTTGTATTGTCCTTGGTGGGCGGTGTGACAGCGTCACCACCGCTTCCTGTACGCAACGCTTTACACACTCAGTCACACCAATTCAAAAGGAGTTTGGTGACTGTGCACAAGTACGTGGCGTACAGACAGAGAGAACTGCATCACAATACGTCCACTAATAACACGCTGCAGTCAGGGTCGTCCCCTCCTTGCCTCTTGTGGAAGTCCTTGAGAGGAGGTTTGTGGCCGGTTTCTCAGCTCTCCCTCGGGACTTCGTTCCAGCTGCTGCAGCTCAGCGCAGTCCCAAACCTCAAACCAACTTTTCTGATCACAGGCTGCACGCTGACGTCATTATCCAGAAGTCCACGCACAGGACAGGAAGCTGAAACCAGGACGTACGCACTGATACAGAGACGTCATAGCCTGGAGGAGTGACCCACAGACCTGCCAGGGTCTTCCTGATAGTAAGAGACCACTCTAGCTTGTCTGAGTCTTCATCTGTCTTCATTAAAGAATATCAAGCAGGTTATCCAGAGTTCCTCTTTGTGAACGTCACTGGTTAAGGGACTTTTTTACATCAGTCTATTGATCTGCCCGACCACAACAGAACGAGGTTAAATGAAATATGGAGTACATTCTTATGTTTTATTTGTGAAAAGGTTTGAGAATGTTCAGCATGCTGTAACATATCACATCTCATCATGATTGTCACTTTTCACCAGAAACAACAAAACTAAAGGAGCAGTCAGATTAGTATGAGGCATAGGAGGTAAATATAAAAAATGTGTGAAAAAAAAATTCACACATTGCTAAAGTTTTCTCAGGATGCATTGCACTGGGAAATTTGATGCAGCTCTATTTAGAGTTCAGTGCCAACATTACGTTTTGGATTAAAGTCTTATTGTATCATGTACAGAATTATGTTGTATTGAATCAAATTGTTTTGAATCCTATCATGTAATATCTTCCCATATTGTATCTTATTAGTATCTCATTAGATTGAATTGTAAATTATTGTATCATATCTTATCTTATTGCTTTGTATCGTATCGCATCACATCATATTGTTTTGTATTGTGTTGTATTGTACCGCACTTCGTATTGTATCTTTCTATTCCGTATCATTTTGTACTGTTTCATATTGTATCGTATCATATTGTATTGTATAATGTCCTTTCAAATCGTATCATACTTTTTCGTATCATATTGTATTGTATCGTATCGCATAGCATGGTATTGTACATTTTCGCATGGTATCGTATCGTATCACATCATATCGCATCGTATCGCATCCTATTGTATTGCATTGTATCGCATCGTATCGTATCACTTTGTATCGTATCGCATCGTATCGCATCACATCGTATTGTATCGCATTGTATCGTATCGCATCACATCGTATCGCATTATCGTATCACATCGTATCGTATCGTATCGTATCATAGGGCAGCAGTAGCTCAGGAGGTAGAGCGGGTTGTCCAGTAATCAGAAGGTTGTAGGTTTGATCCTGGCTTCCGGCAGAGAATTCTGCTGTTGTGTTCTTGGGCAAGACACTTAACCCACGTTGCCTGCTGGTGGTGGTCGGAGGGACTGGTGGCACCAGTGCTCGACAGCCTCGCCTCTGTCAGTGTGTCCCAGGGCAGCTGTGGCTACATGTAGCTCATGAATGGATGAATGATGTAACGATCTTTGGAGTCCTCTGACTCTGAAAGGCGCTATACAAGTGTGGGTCATTTATTATCATCGTACTGTATCATATCATATCATATCATATCGTATTTTGTCATACCAAACCTGAACCTGCTCTGGAGTGCCTTTGGTCTAGGTATTCTTTTTTATACTTCAGATGGGAACTCCCAGAATTCTTCATTATTGGTTGCAGTTTGAACATTTATCATGAAGGAAGTGTTTACCAGGTGACCACAGGAGTTATCAGACACAAAGTTCACACTTTCCTGGTCTTTGTTGAGAGTCTGACACCTTCTCACTCCTGCAGCTTTACATCACATCACCTCATTTGCCTCATTATTTTTCACCTCTTCTTTCCCACTGCTTTGGCTCTGGCTCTAAAGCCCTTTCAGATGAAGTGTTGGAGGCACCTCGCTGTGTTTCTTCAGCTATCATCCTTCAACGAGAACACACTCGGTTTTCATGTTCTCAGCCTTTGCGTGTAAAACTCAGTAGAAAACAGTGGAGGCAAAATAATCTTCTGAAAAAGGTTTGATGAAAAGATGAGAAGGATGGGCCAATGGGGGTATAGAGGTAGTTTGGTACCACTTAGGCCTGACTGACTCTTAGCATTGATCTCGTGAATAATAGAACTGCAATTGCAATCTGATTATATTAGAGGTGACATCCAACAAGAAGCTTTCAAGCAATGTACACGAGCACACTCTATTGAGTCCAGATCTGTGCAGAACCTGGTAAATCAGACCAGTCTGGTTCTGTGCTGAGAGCTGAAGGTGAGATCAGGACCATACCTGTCACACTTACTCTTATCTTATTATTTTCTGTTACCATAGAGGTTAAACGAGTACAAAGGGCAAGAGGTGCGCTGTCATATCTTTTTAAATCATTGCTTTTTAAAGTATTCAAATGAAAAACATCCAAAATGTCAAGTTAAATCAAAGTTGTTTCCATTTGGCTACAAATCACTGACTTACAGTAGAGTCATCAATATGAAACAGCCTCATCAAAGAATAACAAGTTATCTTCTAAACAAGTGAAGCTGCCATGTTTTCCCATAGTCCTTTGCTCTTCAATAATTTATGCAGCAACGGTTGAAGTCCAGCGCTCAAAGCTTTGTCTCACACGTCCACATATGCTTCCGCTGTCATGTTTATTTGTGTTTATTGTCTGTTCCTGCTCATCAGGCATTCACCGTGCCAAATCTATGTGAGAGAAATCTGCAACTCTGCAGTTTTTCCTCCCCCAAGTTAATTGTTTCTGTGTTCACCTGGTCTTCCTTTCATCCATGTACACATGCAATCAGCTGATGGAGGGAACAGGAACCCAGAACATGCAAACTGAGAGTAGATTAAAAACACGGAGAAACTTTTATTCACCTGAGCATTCACTAAAAACACACTGAAAATGTAGGTTTCACCTGTATGTTCAGGCAGAGTTCTGGGGTTAAATGCTTTGCTCGAAGGCATTTCAGCCATCAGTGCAGGAGTCAGACAGCTCTGGTGATTTACTGCCACAGCCCAAGATTTTACCTGTCAGTCAGAGTAACTAACAGGCAGTCTCTCATTTCCATTCGCCTGAGAAGATTTATGGGTAGCTATGTCCAAATGTTCGGCTGGTTCTGAATTAAAGTAAAATGCTTGAGAAAAAAGTCAGACCTCCTTTTATTAGATTATAATAGAAAACTCTGTGTTGTTTGTTGAATCAGACATTTTGAGACTCTAAAACTTACGTTTGAATGTATAAAGTTATTTTGAAGATACAATAAGTAAAAATTCTACAGTGAAATCATCACACAACAATTTAATGTCCCAGTCATGTTGGAAGGAAGGTTACATTGAAACAGATTTCATTCTCAGCCGGTTGGGGGGTTGTCAGTTTTTCCCCTTTTAACTCATTCACTGCCATTGACGACTTTAGTCGTCATTTCGCTTTTTTTACGGGGCGGGCGTTGGAACGAGCCCCCGCACCGTGAGAACAAACATCACGTGTCTAAAGCGGATCTTCATCCGTGTATGTCACACATCACGTGATCAGGAAGCAGAAAATGAATGGATTACGAGTTTGTTTTAGGCCGCTGCTGTGAAAAAAACGATGCGCCGAACCAGAAATGCTTCTGCAGCAGCGCTTGGGCACCAGATTGTGAAAGAACGGCTAATGCTAGAAATACTCGTGCTCGTGCCCTACAGAATGACCTCCAGAGGGCCACTGGTGTAAATGTCTCTACCCAAACAATCAGGAACAGACGTCATGAAGATGGCCTGAGGGCCTGACGTCCTGTAGTGGGCCCTGTGCTCACTGCCCAGCACCGTAGAGCTCCACTGGCATTTGCTCAAGAACACCAGAATTGGCAAGTCCGCCACTGGCGCCCTGTACTTTTTACAGACGAGAGCAGGTTCACCCTGAGCACCTGTGATAGACGTGAAAGAGTCTGGAGAAGACAAGGAGAACGTTATGCTGCCTGCAACGTCATTCAACATGACAGGTTTGGTGGTGGGTCAGTGATGGTCTGGGGAGGCATATCCATGGAGGGACGCACAGACCTCTACTGCCTAGGAAATGGTGCTCTGACTGCCATAAGGTATCCAGATGAAATCCTTGAACCCTTTGTCAGACCCTACGCTGATGCAGTAGGTCCTGGTTTTCTCCTAATGCACGACAATGCCCGGCCTCATGTGGCAAGAGTATGCAGGCAGTACCTGGAGGATGAAGGAATTGAAACAATTGAATGGCCTTCACGATCCCCTGACTTAAACCCAATAGAACATCTGTGGGACATTATGTTTGGGTCCATTAGGCGGCGCCAGGTTGCTCCTCAGACTGTACAAGAGCTCAGGGATGCCCTCACACAGATCTGGGAGGAAATGCCACAAGACACCATCCGTTGTCTCATTAGGAGCATGCCCCGACGTTGTCAAGCATGCACACAAGCTCGTGGGGGCCACACAAGATACTGAAAAGCATTTTGAGTTGCAGAAATTAAGTTTTTGAAATAATGGACTAGCCTGCCACATCTTCATTTCACTCTGATTTTAGGGTGTCTACACAATTTCGTTATTTGTATAGATATCCAACTTCATATTGAGATCTGATGTATCTAATGTGTTTCTTTAAAGTGTTCCTTTAATTTTTGTGAGCAGTGTATTTATGCAATTGTGTCTAATATATATAGAAATCATTTGTGATATTGTGTAAAATGTCACCGCAATATCAATAAAGTTTTAATAAGCTGCAAAACCCTACTGGCAGCAATCTTGAACAATATTTAAATAACACTTTAAATTGGTGATTTTTGTACTTAATTGTGTATTTTCTACTGTAATAGATCTGAAAACCTGCCAAAAACACAGTTGGTGAAACTCAGAGGAAAAAGCTCATATTTTTTCTTGTTGCTGCAAATCCTGACAACGCCCACCTTACCCTGAAGCGACCTGAGAATTATGACCGGAGGACCGAGCTATTATATCATCCACTGCTTTTGACACGTCTGTGCTCAAATGTCTGCAAGCCCTGGAGTCCTCATCCTGATTAACAGGTTGGGCATCATGAAGGAACTTCCTGCTGAGAAAATGATCTGATAATGATGTTAGATCTTAGCAGCCAACCTGCAAACACAGTTACTTAAGTTATGAATGGAGAATCAGAGTAATGTGTCAGGACTGCTCAGTCTAATAAAACAATGATTAAAGTAACACTAGATAGTTTTTAAACGTTAAGCTAGCGCTTTAACGTTGATCTCAGTGATTGTTGAGTTAGAAACTTGACCAGTTTCATATCTGACACCACTCTGCAGCCCTCTGCTGACCAAAAACCACACTAGATAGTTTTGTGGAGCGGGTAGGTGCCCTATAGGGAGAGCTCTTTACCTGCTTTATGGCTGTTAGCTGTAATGCTAGCAGTTAGCATTGTCAGTTTGCCAATCGTCAATAAAAAGCACAAGAAGAAGAAAAAGAAGTTTGTTTTTTCTGTTGGCATCATGGCGGAGCCTGGAAGTAAAAGTAACAGAGTAATGTCTTTGGAGGTGAAGCAAAGAGCTAAAACCAGAGTGAACATCGGCGCGGCCTACGCTAGCTTGAGGGAGCTAAAGGAGGCTACAAAATCACGGACTGATGGTGACCTGGCTTTGTTGCTACTGGACTTGTAAGTAATAATATTTTTGTCCAACAGTGTGGATCTTTTTACTTCGTGGTTTATTTTAGTATTAGTTGGTTCATGTTAGCGTTAGCTCGTTGTTAGCGCTAGCTACAGCAGGCTGCAGCAGGGTTGTTTATGACAGTTGTTATTCCACTTTCAACCAGCAGGGCGGAGGAGCAGGAAACGGCTCACTGTTACTTTAAAGGTTTGGGCAAGTTAACGTGATTTTTAAGAGACTGACATCAGTTAATGAGAATGTTTTATTTAATTTTATTTATTTTTTTACCAAAATTATTTGTATTCACAATCTCTATCAGCCATGGATCAGGACAAAGTGCAACAGGAACACACTGTTGAGGCAAAATTATTCTGTTTATTCAGATTTAATAATACCTCCCCACCTACCTACCACAGGGACATGCAGGGACATCCCACGTTGCACATGACCCAGGTGGTTTGGTGTTGGACCAAGCAGGTGACTCTGTCCTAAACTAGAAAAAAATGACAAAGAAATCACAGATCATAAACATTTACTTAGAAATCAGACATTTTCAGGCTCAATGTGGGATTTAATAAGACTGCAGAACTTTATGTTCATCAAATGAATAATCAAGAACACACTGATCTTTCTATGAATGTCTGGTCCAGCTGAAACAAAACATTACTTTATTCATAATTTAAGGCAGTAAGTATATTTGTTCGTTACTTTATGAGCTGCTTTATGCTCCTGGGGAAGATCAATTTGACAAAAATATCATGTGATGTTCCTCCATAAATTACAACCACATTTTATCATGTTTTTAAAATATTAATTCTTAAATAATAGATTTTATTTTGTTATTGTGAGGTAATGACATTTGCCATCAAACTTTTATCCTATTAAAAAATAAATTAATCAAGCTAAATAATGTTTCTGAATATGTTAATCTGTGTCTGTATGTGTTTTTAATTATATCCCCTATAGAGGATACCATTACATCTCTGCTTGGAGAGATTATTGGGTTTAAATTTTTCATAATCTACTGTCATATCTCCCTCTTTATCAATGACAATATAACTGCTGTAAGGTCTTGTTCCACACCCCTTTAAAACTTTGAGCCCCCGCACCCTCAGAGGTCTCTGCACGGCCCTGCTCGCCACCATTCTCCACTCAGGACTCCAGCAGTCTTTGGCCATGATTAAAAACATCAAAGTTGTGTCAATGCTCATACCTCATGGCAGCTTACCACGCTGACGGCTTTTTCAGCATGCGC